>JAQFVV010012483.1:580352-753038 GCA_028023455.1 Epiperipatus broadwayi | reverse complement strand
ATGAGAGCCTAATTCTCATAATATTCATTGGGGATATGTAAATGAAGATCAAGAATTTTGAGAGCTTTTTAAAATAAATGAATTTCATGCAGATGAGGAAGAAAAACAACTCCCGATTTACATTTTGTTTCAACAAAAAAATGATTTAGCATTATTACCTGCTGAACTACTGATATTAAAATATTTCCTCTGCAGACAAAGTAAACTAAATCTAGTCTTGGAATCTATATTCTATAATTGAAAGTCATACTGTTCTAAGATGAAGAAGTCTATATGCTGGATATCTTTAATAGAATATGAATAGAATCTTTTCAATTTCTTCTTGTTATAATAAGTTTAATACATTCATAATAGCAGCTGTTAAAGAATCTACACCCAATAAATACTGAAATCAATTCATTCAACGGTGGATTAAACTAGCAATGATTTTTATTAATTGCTGAAAATTCGTAAAATCTATAGATGATGCCAGAAAAGAAAAATAGAGACAGGCCAAGAAGAACTAAAACTTTATATTTAATAATAAAACTTCACTTTTACAAAAGTTTGGTGGGTATACAATTATCTCCAAAAGAAATGTTATTACTGCTACTAATAAGGTTGCCAATGTTATATTTTGGAGTGAAAATTGATAATATGACAAAAAGCATTATGAGAGCAGATTGACAAGTTTTTTTTCACATGCTTCCACTAATATTTATCTGCTAAAACCTTTATATCTTGGTAAACTTGAGTTGGGTCTTCATTGTCTTAAACTAGTAAAGATCCTAGAAGCATATAACAAATTTCCAGTATTTTTAAATTTACCAAAAATAAATGCCAAAGCACAATGGGCAAGACTAAAATTATTCATACAGACACTTACATAAATTTGGTATAAAGACAAAATTAAAGCATGTTTAAAACTAAATAAATCCAACAATGATCCAAAAAGTTATCATATAATATCATTATTATGTATTCCTTACAATAATTTTTTCAGTAGTTAACTGATGTGACTTTTATTGATCTAACCCTAGCTTATAATTCTGTTTAAAATATGGTCTTGTACTAAAAGTTACTCAAATTCTTAAATGCAAAAAACCCATTAATTTACTTTAAAAAATGCACTCCAACATGAAATTCCATTTACACTAAATGATAGTATATACAAAATTTTGCAGAACAGTATTTCATATGGATTAGTTCTCTTATCTAATTTATTTAATAAATTCATCAGTAATCTTTATGAAACAGAAAGCAAAAAAATTGTTACTGTGATATTCCATTAGACTTCTTTTTTGAGATCTTTTCCTGAAATAGAAGAGTTTCTCAATAAAAATATATAAATATAGATATATATTTTTACAACTGCTTCCTAATCCAATGAATACACCATACTCAAGTTTTCCTTTAAATAACAGGGAATCATCTTGTAATCTGAAAATAATCTTTTGCAATAATAACTGAAACACACTCTTGGATCATATCCTAATTCATTTTTCTTACTTAAGTTAGATCAAAATTAATTTTTATTAAATGACAACCTTGTCACATTAGTTGATGCTATATGAGCAAGTGATGTGAATACTTGACAAATAGCTTCATCAACACTAGCATATTCCACTGGTTAATATTTTCTCATGTTCGAAGAAAAGTTCCAACATTAAAATGTTGGATAATCAATTAAATATTATCATGAGACATATTAATGGCACCCTCAAATCCACCCCTTTGTAGTGGTTTTCTCAGATAAATATCAGAAGAAAAGTTGATTTTCAGAAAATATATAAAAACTGATAAACAAACATAAGACTTGTGTCAAGAATTGTTAGCCAAGAGGTCAGTGCAGCTACCTTGCAAGCAAGCAGTTGGTTGCAGATGGTTGTTGCAAGTGGCCGATGCTATGACATATGAAAAAAAACCATAATACTTGTCTGAAATCAAACTCCCTTTTTGCAAGTTCAATCAAGAATCTGTAATTGAAGAATTTATCATGTAAAAAATGAAAATTTTATGATAATGCAATAAAATTTCTTTTTTCTGATCCTGAACAAAACTGGTGCCTCATCAACAAATTTAGGACAACCCATAATCATTGCATTTAAATGTTCCTAAATGAAATTTTTATTAGTTACTAATACATGTAAATTTGGAAAAGTACAAACTATGACCCACATAATAGGTAGCAATACATGACTGCTGTTGAAAAATTTCACAGAAAAGGTAGTTTTTTTAAAAACATTCAGCTTTATTACTACCTAGCATGCTTTCAGTATAACATGTATGTCATATTCATGGCTTAGGTAGTATAGAATTTTTTTTACTATTTTTTTTTTATTATGAAAATTATGGTCAGGCCTTTTTGTTTTTTTCATTGAATTTAATATTCTTGATAACAAGTGATTAATAATTCTATTTTATCATCATCTTCAATGTGATTGAGGAATTAGGCCTATGTCATATATATAGGCATTACAGATAATTGTAATGCTTTCTTGGAATTGTAGTGAAACAGTATGCTATTAAGTTATATTATAGTTTTTCAATGGAGAATGCTTTACACAATTCTAATATATGAATCATTTTTTCTAGGAAGCAATGGTAGAAGTTTAGTAATCAATAAAAGTCATTCATTACATTTTACTTCATCTTACCCTAAGTATACTATTCATTGATATGAGTGACATTATTTGTTGAATGAGTGTCCATTTTATACAATAGAGCATTCTAGATATCTTATTTTAATAGCAAATATAACTTATAAGAATGATTCTGATCACAGTTCTTCTATGCAATGGAAATTTAAGCAGTTATATTTATTTCACAAAGCATTTTATTTACACAAAATAACAGTTTATGTGTATTATAATCAATAATTTACCTGATCCTGGTGTGAGTTTCAGATACAGAAAAGTCCACTTACTGTTTATGAATATAAAAGTATTCTGTTCACTGCCTCAGTGAGAAAGCAATCAATTGTAAGTTATGGACATACTAATGTGTCAGTAAAGGTTGTCATAAAGATGAAGCTTACTTTTTATGCATAAAATTAGATGTCTCATGAATCTGAGTGGTCTATTCTCCCTAAGATAATTTCTTGTTCTAATCATTCATTGAGTAGTTTGTCAGCCAGTAATACTGAGAATAGTACTGAAAAGGCTTTGTATGATTGGCATTAGGTTTTAGACTTAAGTTGATTTGGTTAAGATTGCTTTCACCTATTTTCTATTAAAAAATTGTCTTGAAAATTTTTTGAATTAAATATCCTATCAATACCTAGTCTGAATTTTTGTAGTGACTTTCTATCCATTAGATTTTATAGTCTATAATAATATCTTTTAAATGATATTTATTGTTTGATAAACAACAATGCTAACTATGTCACATGTTCTTACTATAATTATTAGTGTATATAATTATGCTGACCATGTGTATTTCTAGTTTTTGTAGTTGTTGTTAATGCATATATAAAATGGTACTCTGTAATTTGATTCAACATAAGGCACATGTTTCTACAAACTGACTAGTGAAATATGATTTAGTTCTACATATATAATAACATTTTTTATATACAAATCATTTGTATTTTCTACTTCTTGGTGCATTATTCCAATGTGCTTAACTTCAGCCTGATGAGTTAGACTTTACTATTATTTCCATCAATAGTTACACTGTTTTGAAAGAGATAACTAGTACAAGAAGAGATTCTTTTTAAAAGTTTTGTGAGTGATTGCTATATTTTTTGCAACATCAAATAAAGGTTCAGATACTAAATAATTTTTGTTGCAACTGTAAGTCTATTATTTTGTAGAATAATTGATTACATAAGGCATCATCTAAGTTTAAATTTTCAGTAATTTGTCAAGCATCTTAATTCTTTAAAGTAATCATTGATAGATTTATTTCCTCTTTGATTAAGCTCACACAAGTGAAGTATGCATACAAATGTATTTGGTTGTGACTTGAAGTGTGCATTCAGCTTATTGGTTAATGCAACATAAATAAATCCCCTATCTTTTCTGGAGCCTAATGATTTTAGGATTTTATGAGTCCTGCAACCTATCATTATGCATAATGAGGCTCTCTTTTTTGCTGAATCATCAAATTCCTATTTACTTATAAATAGAAAATGAATCATTCTACATATGATTTTGAATATGTTTTAGTTTGTAGAATAAATGTACCTATAACTTTTGTACTCTATTGATTGTCAGGCTGTTATACCGTATTGGATTTTTAAAAAATATTTTTTAAAGTAATTATTTCCAATGGGTATATTTGATTCTGTCTTTAAAAAGTTTGTAATATATTTTCATAATACCAAAAATGTAGCACAACGATGTAGATACCTTTTATTAACATATTTGTCATACATCTTAACACTATAAACAAGTGATGTACATTAGTTAGGTATATATCTCATAGGAGTATATGTGTTATACATGAAAAGACAGAAAAGACAGTTTGTATAATGCACATTAACACACAAAAAAAGCAGTTGCTAATAACTTAATAATACAATGCTTTTCTATCATTCAAATTACAGTATGTTTTATAATACCCTGTAAATTTAGTGCTTACTGTTTATTTGATATTTGTTATGCTTTTTTTAAAAAAATCTATTCATAATATATATATTAATATTTTTAAAAGATGTTTTTGTTTTGAAAAATGTATAGTTTTTATTAAATGATGGGAAAAAACTGCAAATTTGTTGGTTTTTTTTTAATGCTACAAAATTTATATTATTAAGATTTTGGACAGTGTTTACATCATTAATAATATAACATTTGCTCTTAATTTAAGTAAGATAAAAAATGAAATGCAACTCACTTTTTTTTTGTTGTAAAGAATAGATTAATGTGAATTATACAAGCGAATTTAAAATTCTGTTCATATATATAAACATATGAAATTTCGTAAATTTATTTTGAAAAGTTTTTTGTCAGTCTTTTATTTTTTGAAGACATTTTAACAGAAAAAGAAGTTACATAAATGTTGAACCCTCTTTTATATGGATTCAATGCAATTAATTTATTAAAATAAACGTAGGTAATTAAAAACTATTTATACAGTTTAAAGATTAAATTTTCTATCTTTGTTTTTCTTTGTGAAGAAAAACAAGTGTCTTTTTACATTTTTTTTTCACTAAAAAAATCTTTCATGTCTTCTTATAAATATGGAAATGATCCCCTAGTAATTGTTTCTTTGAAATGCTAAACATGAACAAAGTTTCATTGGTTAGAAAAAATCTAATTTAAAATAGCTTTTTTTAAAAAAAACTGCTTCTATTTATATACTAGAAAATAAAATAAACAAAATAGTTAATTTATTATTAAACGTAAAAAATATAAATTAATTCATATCCAACATTAATGGCAAAATCAATTCTTATTAATTTTATAGTAAAGTAACCCATGGATTAAGTGGCCTTTTATACAAGATTTTTTTCAGCAATTGTAAAGATTTATTGTACTTCGAGAATACTCAAGCTATGAATAGTTAGATAATAATAATAACTGAATAATACATGAGTTCATAAAAACTTCAAGCCATTGGGTGTGATGATCTCTGGAGTTTATTGCTCTAACACTGCAATGAACCATCCAAGGTAAAATATTCATTTACCCTGAAATTTTAAAAAACTTTGTTTCTTAATATCGGAGTTTAAATAGGGTTGAAAGAGTAGTTATCAACTAACCAAAGAAATTTTGAACTTATTTGAAAACTCATCACCTATTTGCTTTTCACAGACCTGAATTTCAATATATCATATAACCAATTTAATACAATAACACACTAGATCTTGCTTTAATTTATAAACTGAAAAACACAGTCTTATTAATATCTGTGTCTATGTATGTAATATATAGGATATATGAGCACAGACTTTCACATGACCCACCACTCTTCACACTATCTCATGACACTGATACACCTGAACACATATATGCTGAAAAGATAAATAATCACCAATATATGTATTTCATGCTAAACCAGCAATCATCAGTTGGTCCAGATTATGATCTTTACACATATAAGCTATAAGTGCTCAGATATATACTAAGATAGCCAATCCTCATACTTTAATGGACAGGATTCAATCTACTCCACACTCCAACTCTTCAACCATCCACCCAACTGAAAATCTAATGATGGAATGCTCAAAGGCCACACTGAGGCTGAGATTAGACTGATTAGAATATAAGAATTGTAAGTCCAAAACAAATGTTTCCTAAAATGAAACAGAGAACAACAAAAAATAATTGAATGGTTTATTGCTTGGGTGTTCATAAGAGGTTCAAGCACCAAAGTCAGTCATTGAACTAAACCACATGGGGTACTTCTAATGAGATCACAACAACAAATAAAGAAAATTATTAAACATACATTTAAATTTATTCAACAGTTTTTAATATACTGTAATAAAAAAGTGAACTTTACATTATACTATCTCAGCTTATACATAGATAGATAATCAAATGATTCTTTTCCAGGAAATCACATAAATTTTCAAGCACCAGAAGTATCAGAGTTAATCTTTGATCCTAGAAAGCTCTTGAGTTTGTCATTCTATTGCTGCATTAAAATACCCAAAGTATAGATATTTACAGAAGTAATCTATCACCCAATTTGAATGTGATTGTAGGTAAGTCAATTTCTACACACTGTTATCAGAAACTAACAAAATCCAGATTGGATATCACATTAGCTAATACCATTTTCATTATAAAATTTTATATAAAAGATAATTTATAGGTTGCTTTTTTATCAGTTTTAAGCAAAATTTAGTTTTAATTATGTAGACTTTACATTAGGCTTACAATTTTTCAAGAGGGCTCTATTATATGTATGAACTTTATATATGTTAAGTTTTCTGTCAAAATAAATTGACATAATAAGACAATAGAATACTTTAATTAGGTGATAATATTTGACCACTGTCAATGGAAGATTTCTTACATAATTGATTGCATCAAGGAAAATAACCTATGGTAATATTATCACAAGCATTATAGTTATCAATGTTGTCATTCATAGTAGGTGGAAAATACATATACAAGCTAATCTATAATATTTTTTAATACAATAACACTATTAGATAATAAATTTATTAGACATATAAAATCTTAGTTCTAATTTTATAATGCTAATTCTTCTTATAGTACTACTAATAATGATGATAATAAAATGTTATAGTTTTTTACATGTTAAATAATATTATACAGTCTATATGTCAGAAGATTACAGACAACAGAAAGCACTTTTATCAGTATATCACTAGCATTCTGCAAGACTTCTTCAGAAATGCTCTTAGAAGTTGCTAATATAATAATCTGATCATTCATCAGTTTATATTCATTTAATAAATGCAAATTTACTATTATCAAACACTGAAAATCTGTAATTGTGTTGAAGGTAACTAACCTCCAATCATGTGATCTTACAGATGGATGAGTGCATTGAGATTTATAATAGTTATGAAATAGCACATGATCAGAGGTTAATTTTCTTCTACACAATTCATTTATGCAAAGTGCAAATTAGGAGAACTTTTAAAAAAAATTATGCTTTAGAAAGTTCAAAGAAATATTTTATCTGTTTTGATTTATGGTTGTAAACCATTGATTTTGAGATTTTAAATTATTTTGTATTGAAACAATTACAATACAATATATATATAAAAGAATGATTAGAGTTCAAATTATCATCACTGATGCTATGGCAAAGTAATCAAAGTTGTTTTTGGAAAAATCACTTAACATATAACAAATACCCTAATAAAAATGAAAAAATCAATGAGTAACGAACAGAAGAATAATGCCTTGCAAAATTCTAAATAATAAAAACCATTTTGGGGAAGAAATAAGATTAGTATAATTGAGTAATTATAATTGTGCAATTTTTTTTTTGCATACACTAATTAAGCTATAATTATAATTTAAGATTTAATATACAAGATTAGTGCTTTCAGGATTAAGTATTCAATTCCTATACTCATAGCTTTAAGAATGAAGATTCTGTTATGAATTCTTGTACATATATGCAAATGAGCTTAAATTTTTACTTAATTAATCCATTGTTTGGAGAGAGCAAAGCATGCCCCTCTTCTATTAATGGCAATGAGGTCATTTGCGATGTAATAAGCCTCTTTGATTTTTCTTTTGGCATTGCTCTTCTCTGTGCAAATTATTTGGGCAGAACTGGGTTCAAATAATTGACCTGTAGCTGCTTGGTGGTCACAGATCAATTTTCTTCATTTTTATTTTTTACTCTATTATATGCATATCTGTGTTGGTAAACTCTTATAGTGATGCTAGCCTGAGTCTCACCATAGTAAGATGCTTTACACCCTAATTGAGGGCATGCTATTGTATAGACCACACGAGAGGCTTGATCTTTCTCTATTTTATACTTGGAATTATTTATTAGTCAGTTAGGGTTGGGAGGTGCTCTGATGCCACATTTAAAATCATTAGTCAGTTTTTTAGCAATTTAGAATGGGGCATTATGCATAGTTGGTCAATGAATCTTGATAAAATAAATTTCTTAAAAACTTTAATCTTTTTTTTTCAAAACTAATTCTGTTATTGGTGATCACAATATTTAAAGCTAGAATTTTTTTTTAAGTTTTCAAACTTGATAAGTTTTGCAAACAAATTCTTTAAGAATTGTAAAGTTAGTTAACTGAAAGATGAAATGATATGAAAACGTAGAATTAATGGACAAAGGGACGAAATTTATTCCATTTAACTGACCAAGATTTCTCCCCACTTTTTTTTTGGATGTGAATTGATTCTGAAACCATTAGCTTTTAGTCTGATACTCTTATCTGTATGCCTCTGCTTAAAATTTAGTATAGTGGTAAAATGATACAGTCAGAATTAATAATTCATTAATTGGTTTTCAATTAAGGAACGAACAACAAAATCTCATAATGATCAATGGAACAGAACCATTATCTGCAACATATCATTTGGGCTCAAATATCGCGCAATTTTTTTTAAAACAAATTACCATATGATGATTATCATTATTAAGATCGTTGCTTCTAACCATTGTCTTAATAACTTTTCATTTATTAGCTAACATACTTTTTTTACATATATTTTTTAAAATAAAATAATTTATAATCAAGTACGATTAATGTAATTAAATAAAAAGAAAATACATGTCAAATATTGCATATATCCTATTTCCTTTTGTTTAATTATTTTGCAGAATAAACTTCAATAATAATACACTAATTTAAAATAAACTTCAATAATAATACGCTAATTTAAAAATAATAATCGTAACTTCTTTAACTTTTATTTTTATAATATTTATTTTACTTTCAAAACATGCAATCACGTAATTTTAATTTATTGCCAATAATAAATGTCTTTTCATCTAAAAATTGATTACTGAGATTAAATTGGAAAATATGACAAATATTGGTTCGTAAGCAAGTTAGAAGATATCATCTTAATAACTAATATGAAAACAAATAACAAAGTAAACTTATACTATTGCATAGCATTTACTAAATTAATATTATATATATATATATCGATAGGACGTTCTAATACAGCTATCTGGACTGAAATAAAATTGAAAATTTTGTCAATAGACTTTGGACGTTTCCTTCAAGTAATTATCTTATATCCAACTTAGACAACCATCTAACATTACTCAGTAAACTAATTATTAGTTAGAGAGTTAAACAAGGATGAAATACTTAAAACTCTCACTATCCATTAATTGACAAACTTGGTTAGTACTGCCATGTTCAAGTAGCTGATAGAAAGGCATTTACTTTGCATTAGAATTTGTAAAGTTTGTTTCACTTATAGACCTTCATATACACACATATATGTAATAATTAATAATATTGAAGTAAAATATCGAATTAATCTGATTTTTATAATTTCTTTAACTCTCATTTTTATTTTCTTCTCTGCAATATTTGTCCTTAAAATGACATTACACTACTATTCTTTAATATAGAAATCATTTTTACCTACTTTATATTACTATGAAAAACAGAAAATATCATGCATAATATATAAACTGATCATAACAGTATAACTGTGAGAGAAGCATAAACCAATTTTCAATACATTACACAACATACAACTTAAAATAATGAAACCTCTAATTGAAATTACTCAACAATTTACTTCCATTAGAGCTTTTGAATACTACTCAATTTTTCAAAAATCTTACCAGGAAATAAATAAATAAAAAGTAAATTATACAATGCCAATTTAAGTTATAGGCTTTCATTTTGTAATTAATAATGAAAAATCATGTCTTTCAAATGTCAAATGAATATTATCCATTCTGGTTCCAAAATTATTGTATCAAAAGATTAAAATTTCTGAAGGCAATCAATAAAGAGACTATTCTTATTGAATTAGCTAATAATGAGTTCCAGAATAGTATTATGCATGCTATGTTGAAATTCTTAGTTTTTTCCAGATAAAATATTTATAAAAACCTCTATTTCTTGGGTTTATCATTTTTATCACTATGCTAAATTGCTTGCAGTACCCAACTCTTTAAGAAAATTGTATTATGAGGGTGAGTCAAACATTATCCACATTGTACAATTTATTTTAATTAATCAACCATTAGAAAAAGAGAAAGACATCATTTTCAACATAATCTACTTGATTTTCAATATACTTGGTTCATTTGTCAACAGGCTTTCTTATTCCTCTTTAAAAATATTTTAAACTGAGCTGTGAATCATGAATGCATTACTGACTTCATTTTTTCATCAATTGTGGATTTTTGTCCTTATAGAGCTTCTTTCAGTTGACCAAATATGTGATAGTCTGATAGAGCAGGATCAGAACTACTGGGAGAATATTCCAATGCTTCAAATCAAAGTTTCTGGGAGTGTTTCGACAGAGTGGGAGAGGATTTGGTGGCTTCACAATTAAGTCTTCCATTAGATTGTGTATAGTTGGTGAGCTTACACAAAATCAATCCCCTATTTAAACCTGAATCACTGGACATAGCCAAGCTATATGGATCAATCTCATGACAACCATCTATAGATATAATTCTTGAAGTTGTAATAAAGTTAGACTTCAATAAGAATAAACTAACTTTATTATTGATGCTCTCAAATGGATTGGTGGTGATAGAACCACGTTATCCAATGACAATTTTTATATAATGGAGCACAGATGATTCATGGGGTTACGGGAAAGTGGCATCATCTGTAAGTATTACATATTATTTTAAATAAATATGAAGAGACAATTATTCCCCAAGTATATTTCTACACTGAATCATTTGTTTTATTTGTGCTGTATAGATGATATGCTGATATGCAAATCAGAAGAAAATAGTAAGATATGCAATGAGCTAACCCAGTGCTCTTCATTACTATGGACTAAGCACAATAAGATGGACATAAAGATATAAAATTTTTGCACATATATGTAGAAAGATCTAACAGTGAGTTAGACTACAAAATGTTAATCAAACCTTTCAATGTCCACAGTGCAATATATCTCCAATCATGTACTCCCTAAGTTGCACAAGTTGACAGGTTTCAAATGCTTTCTTTATAGATATGCAAGTTTGAAGTGAAAGAAAAAATAACTTTAAAAGCTATATTAAAGAACTGGTCAATGTGGGTTATAATTACAGCAGCTTACTTAGTATTCTAATACTCCAAAATAAATCCCCACCCTCCAGATCACAACAATTATAGAATATATGTTCTGATACACTTAATGTTAGCTTTAGAATTCCCATGCAATTTAAACAACTAAATAATATGAAAGATTGGTTGCTTCTGGACCAGGTCCATTAGCTTGTTTACAAGATCTGATGCCATGAACCTGCTTGTAGAGCAATCTATTATGTAAAATTGCATACTATCAGCATGATCAGACTAGCACAATATAATCATGTTTATAACTGAGGAAAGAAAGATCCAAATATGAAGAAGGCATTTCTGGAACATGAAATGGAATCTGGCCAAAGCTTCGATTCACATAATATTGAAGTAGTGTATGCAGAATGCAATGGTAACAACACCTACGTAATAAACAAAAAAGAATAATGTGCTGCTTTATCCTGAAAATGGAATATATAAAACCAAAAAATTTATATGTATAATCAGAGTGCAGAAGTAATAAGTTATCAAATGTTGTGCTTTTCTCTTATTAATCTCAACCAACAAGTTTGAGTGCTACAAGTATGGCT
Organism: Epiperipatus broadwayi; assembly: GCA_028023455.1. Lineage (NCBI taxonomy): Eukaryota > Metazoa > Onychophora > Udeonychophora > Euonychophora > Peripatidae > Epiperipatus > Epiperipatus broadwayi. The sequence goes on along the minus strand of JAQFVV010012483.1, from coordinate 740,846 downwards.
TTCTAGGTTGAAAGCATTGCTCAGCTAGTTATTGTTTAACTGAAATCTAATTTTTCTTTAAAAGTAAATGAATGCTATTAATAGAATTACATAGCCAAAGAAAAGAAGTAAATCTTCAGAGTTAAAGAGTTATCGTTTATTTGTACAGGAAGAATTATTCATAGTTTTAATCACATTCAAGATATTTATAAGTTAGGATTATTATAAATCAGTTATGAAACTAAGAATTTGTTTGAATGCAACAACGTTGTTCAATCCATCGACCGCTAAACAATTTTTGTTCAATCTCTTGCTTATTTCTCATTACTTACACATTTAATTAAAATTGAAAGCATAATATTTTATTTATCATTATTTTGTATTATTTTTTAATTCTCTTTAGGTGTATTGCCATTGTTTATTTATTTTTTGTTTAAATTATCAAATCAATATAAATCCAGGTAAATGAATTAATTTAGATCAGTGGAAATGAAATAGAAAATCAAGTGAATATAATTATAAGCAAAGCATATATATGCATTTCATCTATAATCGTGTTTACTCTAACTACATCACACACTTCCCATCACCTACTGTCAAAATTTCAATAGAGTTTCAGTAGCTTTAAATTTATCATTGGATTTACTATTATTTTGTTCACTAATTGATAAGTTATAGACATTTTTTATTTCAATAAAATATTTAAGTTTTTTTTTTTCAATTTGAAAGTATCAAAAAAATCAAAGATGCATCATTTTCACAAGGAATGAGAAATGGATTATTTCTTTACAAATGGTAAATGGAAAGTATTGTTGTTTGATTTGTAATTCATCTTTAGCAATTCCAAAAAAAAAAAAAAAAAAAAGATAACGCTGAGAGACATTTTCGATCTCTGCATATAAAATATAATGAAGATCTCCCCCAAAATTCCAAAATATATAAATCAAAAATTATAAATTTAAAGGTAAGATTTTCAGTATAACAAAATATGATTTTGAAAATAATAAATAAACCAATATCAGACACTATTGCAGCTTTGAAGGTGTGTCAATTATTAGCAAAAGCAAAAAAGCCTTTTACTGATGGAGAGTTATACCTATATAAATGTTTCAACATTTATTCAGAAAAGATACTAATTATTTTATTATTTGCTTAGCATGATTTTGACGATTCTTATCATATTCATAACACTTAGTCTTCTCCGATTGAGTCAGTCTAATATTTAAATATATTGTGCCTTATGCAAATTTATTCAAATATTCTATTTTCTTGACAGTGGAATACATGAGTCTTATATTTATCATGTGGAGTCTTTTGCAATGATCCAGGTCTCTTTTAACTTTACATTTTTTATCTACAAAGAATCATTTCTTGCAGCAGCAGAATCTTTATTTTTATTTTAAAAATAAAAATGAAATCATTTAAAATATTAAAGATTTACAAACTTTCCAGAACAACAGTTATGAGAAGAGTTGAAATTTTAAGTGCTAATCTGAATATTCAGTTAATGTCAGATATTTATCAGTGTGTTGCATTGGGATTATAAATTGATGAATCAAACAACTTCATCGATACTGCTCAGTTAATGGTATTTATTCAATTAAAGAAAATCTTTTAAAAATTATACCATTATTGGAAAGGACCAGATGAGAAGACACTTTTTCACCATTGATAAATTTGTAAAACAACACAAACTTAAACTTCTGTTTTTAAACTTGAGTCTATTGCTACTGAGAGTACTCCTGCAATGATGCCATGTTTCGCTGAAAATAAAACCTAACCAGAAAGTAAACCTTAGCATAATTTTTCAGGAATGTTCATAATATAAACCCTACCCCAAAGATAAATCCTATCATGACAGTCAGCAAGATGGATGGATTTCATTTGTCTGTTGAAACACAGTATATACTGAATTATTTGAGGGAGAATGCAAAAATAATCAGAAATTTTGTAATAAAAAAATATATATATATTGGTGTTGCAAATTGAATCTCTTTCAAAGTTTAGTCTATTTAATGCAATGCACTGTTTTTCACTTTTCAAAGTAGTCTGAAAACACTTGCAAAGTGATGCCTTTTGATGCCTCTGTCATTTTTTACTTCACCATTTCCAAATCCACAACAAACAAAAAAAATAGAGACAATTTTTTCCATTTGAGAGAAAAAAAAGAAGTCACATGAAGCAAGATCAAGGAAATGTGTGGATGGATAAGCTGGATCATACTGAATTAATCAAGAATTGTTTCACACTCAAGCTTTATGTGATAATACTGTTGTTACAAAACATTCACTCCTCATTTTGCCACAAAATGAGATGTTTATCTTTATCACAGCATACAACAGTTTCAAAATTTATAGCTTTTAAATACCTGATCATTGCAAACAAATTCTGAATAAAATGCCATTTGCAATTCAAAAACAAATCCTCATTTTGATATTTGACTTTGCTCACCATGTTTTTTTAGGGGGAATATAATGAATTTAACACTTCCATTAAACCACTCATAAATTTGTGTTTTTCCAGAGCAACTTGCTTGTAAATTGTTTCAAGCAGAACAACTACTTTCTCTGTCTTGTTCCTTAAAAAAAACAGGATCTGACATTGTTCCAACTTTTCAGCCTCATAAAGTAATGAAAGTATAGTAAATATAGATGAAGGATTTTTGTACTCAAATAAATGTTAATTTTTGTACTACAAAATAAGACCTGCCCTAAAAATAAGTCCTAAAGCAATCTTTGGAATAAAAATTAATACAAAACCTAGTCTTATTTTCAAGGAAATAAGGGAAGATAATAAATCAGACTTCATTTCCTTATGTAAAATCAAGAATAAATATCCCAATTTTTTAAGGTATTACTTTATTATCTACCAACAAATACTGCGTAGTAAAAGATTAAACACAAAAGATGTTTGGGATATTATTTTAAAAATTGTAAATTCTGGTTGAGAAAAAGGCCTGAAATAGCAGTTATTTAAATTACAGGCAGAAGATGATAGAGAACTTCTGTCATACAGTAATGTTTGCTCACTCAGCAGAAGTAACATATAAAAAATTTTCTTGATGAAAAAGGAGATATTTAACCATAACAGTGATAAAAAATGATTGTTACACCTATCATTTTTAGTATATTTCTGTATAATTAAATTAATCCACTAAACAGGCTTAAACCTGCATATATATATGTAATGTATGTGGGATTCAAACTCAGATTTTCACATGACCCTCAACTCTCCATGCCATCTCATATTGCTGACCCACCTTATCACACATGTGGGCTTTGAACATCCCATCACCAGATTTTCAATGAAATGGAAGGCTGAAGAGTTGTGAATTGGAGTAGTTTGAAGCCTGTCCACTAAAGTATGAAGATTGGTTATCTTAATATAAAAGTTACCACTGATTGTAAGTATATATATGTGGAGATGGTAATCTGAACCAACTGACGAGTGCTAGTTTAGCATGAAATATGTATATTGGTGATTATTTATCTTTTCAACATGTGGGTGATCAGGTGGACAGCAATATGAGATGGCATGGAGAGTTGAGAGTTGTGTGAAAGTCTGAGTTCGAATCCCACATACATTGTATAAAATTAAAATATATAAATTTAGAGTTATAAGGTAAAGATAATAATTCAATTACCATGTTATGTTCATTAAAAACTTTCCAACAATACTTAGTTTTAGTAAAATATATATATAAATAACTGCTAATTTAGACATCTCCCATATTTATTAAATTTTTTTAACAAAATCAAGAAATGCTTCACTGTGAATTAAAAAAAAAAAATTATTCATGAAATAGAATAAACTGAGGAAGAAAAAAAATTTAAGATTTAAAGATTTTAATAATTCTGAAATGATTGTATCTTTTATTAATAATCCATTTTCAAGAAACCTTAAGCACACAGAACTTTTGAATAAAATTAGTGGGCTGTTTGATATAAACCAAATTGAAATAGAACTTGAGATAATAAAAAAAACATTCAAAATAGTTTATATTTAAAAATCAGTAAGCAATAAAGTCATTTGGAAGTATACACATGAAAAATTTCCATTATTAAATGATATAGCATGTAAAACTCTGTGTCCATATAAAAATCAATTAAGAAGCCAAATTAGAAATGTTCATTTAGATTATCAGCCATTTCTTGATATCAACCTGACTATGAAAATATTGTGAGGTTTAAATAATGCTAAATTTCACATTAACTTTTTTCTTTTTTGAATCAACTAGTATTTCCTGTAATTTGTGAGTTTGTAATCAATCTGTTGTTTTATCCAACTTTGGTTTTCCAAAATAGAGAAATAAATATTTTGTTCCAATATATTTGTTTTATTGTGTTATTAAAATAATTAAAATTAATAATAAAGTTTTTAGTTTTTTCAAATTTTTTAAAGCTTGGAGACTATGCATATTCACAGAAGGGTAAAATGCTCCATACAGTAGAGCCTCTCAGTTAATCAATGGATGCAGGAAGGTTTGTGCCTAAAATTACTATCTCGTTTCTAATAACTGAAACACAGGCTCGTTATATATCTGTGTCTATATATGTAATATATAGGGTATATGAGCACAGACTTTTAGATGACCCATCACTCTCCACTCTATCTAATAACATGTCTATATATGTAATATATAGGGGATATGAGCACAGATTTTTAGATGACTCATCACTCTCCACTCTATCTAATAACACTGATACACTCAAGCACATATATGCTGAAAAGATAAATAATGACCAATATACGTATTTCATGCTAAAGCAGCAATCATCAGTTGGTCCAGATTATCATCTCCTACACATATATATTATAAGTGCTCAGATATATATTAAGATAGACAATCTTCATGCTTTAATGAACAGGCTCCAATCTACTACACACTCCAACTCTACAACCGTCCATCCAATTGAAAATTCTGATGATGGAATGTTCGAAGGCCACCCTGAGGCCAAGGTTCTTGTCACACGCAGGTTGACCTAAGGTCAATCTGAACCCCACATGTACAGGACATAATCCATTTAATACATATGCAAGGATGGGCAGACATCTCTACAATGTAATAACTGAAACCCAGGCTTGTTATATACCTGTGTCTATATATGTAATATATAGGGTATATGAGCACAGACTTTTAGATTACCCATCACTCTCCACTCTATCTAATAACACCGATACACCCCAAGCACATATATGCTGAAAAGATAAATAATCACCAATATACATATTTCATGCTAAACCAGCAATCATAAGTTGGTCCAGATTATCATCTCCCACACATATATACTATAAGTGCTCAGATATATATTAAGATAGACAATTTTTATACTTTAATGGACAGGCTCCAATCTACTACACACGCCAACTCTTCAACCATCCATCCAATTGAAAAATCTGATGATGGAATACTCGAAGGCCACCCTGAGGCCGAGATGTCTGCCCATCCTTGCATATGTATTAAAGGGATTATGTCCTGTACATGTGGGGTTCAGATTGACCTTAGGTCAACATGGGTGTGACAAGAATCTCAGCCTCAGGGTGGCCTTCGAGCATTCCATCATCAGATTTCCAACTGGATGGACAGTTGAAGAGTTGGAGTGTGTAGTAGATTGGAGCCTGTCCATTAAAGTATGAAGATTGTCTATCTCAATATATATCTGAGCACTTATAGTATATATGTGTGGGAGATGATAATCTGGACCAACTGATGATTGCTGGTTTAGCATGAAATACGTATATTGGTGATTATTTATCTTTTCAGCATATATGTGCTTGAGTGTATCGGTGTTATTAGATAGAGTGGAGAGTGATGGGTCATCTAAAAGTCTGTGCTTATATACCCTATATATTATCTAGTTTCTACTCATCCAATATCCCCAGACTAGTTATGGATTTTATACACCAACTTTTCTCCATCCATTGATTACTCTGACCTGGACTGAGTGGCACTACTGTATGGAAAGTTTTGCCTCTGTGAAAAACAGCTTGTGTAAGCATAAAGAATGGCCATCGTGTGATGTTTGATGGTTTAATAAAAAATATATTTTGAAGATTTTAACAAGGTTGTAAATGACTTATGGCTTTTCATATATGTAATGCTGATAATATAAACTTATGAAATAACTCAAGAAGATCCCCAAGAAATCATTTAAATGAATTTCTAAATAATAACCAACTTTTTTTATATCACTGCCAATCTATGTCTGATAAAAAATGACCATTTTAATCTAACCAATAGTTTGTTATATATTTATAATCAAGCACCGATATTCAGAAAGGCTGAAACTTTATATTACTAAGATTACTAATACATGGTATGGCCAAAGATCTATCAGCCCCATATAGCTATTTGAGTTGGATAGCTGGCTTTGAAGACATGTAGGTGTCTGAAAATTTCTGATTTTCCACTCAATAGATAACTTTTAGTTAAATGCTGGCTTTGGGTTGATATTTTTAGATCTAGGGTCTGAACCTACCCTGAAACCTCTTTGAGGAATGCCAAAGCACGAAACCATGGGCAGGGATTTGGGGAGAGGTTCCTGACAGAGATATTTTAAATGCTTTCTCTGGCTAATCATTTACCACAAAGCTACTTACAAGCTTAAGATTAGGGTCGTGTGATCTATGACTCTTATTTTGACTATATTAGTACCAATTTATATTTTTATATTAATCAAGCTAGCTTACAGCTTCAAATATTAATTCAGATGAAATTTTTTGTCATTGTTAATATTATAAATAATTTATGGCTTCTCAAATATGTAATACTGATAATATAATCTATTCATAGATCAAAATGGAGGACGTATAAAAATGATCATTTTTTATTTGACAAGTAAATTTGCATTGACATTACAAAAGATTAATATTATTTGCAGGTTCATTTAAATGTTTCATTGGGGGCCTAGCTTGTAAATTATCATAATAAAGTTTTTGGACTTGGAGTATCTCATGTAAAGTATTACATTATCAGAGTAACATATTTGAGAATCTGCATATTATTTACAAGCTTAATAAAATCATTAGAATTTTATCTGAATTAAAATTTAAAACTGTAAGTTGACATGAGTAATATAAAAATATAAATTGACACTAACAATGTTTCAGCTTTTTAGTATCAATGCCTGAGTTATAACTATATAACAAATTGAATATCAAATGAAAGTTACCATTTTTTTTATCTGAAAAGTATATTAGCAATGATTCAAGAAAAAATAGGCATTACCATCATTTTTATAAATGATTTTGGGGATTTGAATTGTCAATTATCATAGAAATATTTTTCATATTTGTTTGTTCTGTGAATAGTTTAAAGTATATTTTGGTAGGAAAGAATTTTATGAATTAATTTTAATATCTGTGCTATTATGGATGTAATTAAATATATGTAACACTACTAAAGCATTACAAAAGTATTATATAGCAGTGAAAAATGCTCTGTATTGAAGTTTGAATTATATAATGTAACTAGTTGGGTTACATGGTATACAGCAATATAGTTGGGTGTGTGCATTCACACACACACACACACACACACACATATATATATATATATATAAAGTAAAGGAAAATTAGAAATAAACACAGACAAAAAAAATTTCTGCATATAAAAATAAAATTGTATTATGAAATAAAGATTTAAAAAGGTCTAATAAAAATTAATATTTTTATTCTAATTTTGAAATTAAAAAAACAAGTATCTTTTATAAACAGTGAGGATTGCCAATTCCTCTACAAGCTTTATTATAAATGCTTAGCCAGAGCCAGCACTTAAAATATCTCTGTCAGGAACCCCTCCCCAAACCCCTGACCATGGTTTCATGCTTTGGCACTCCTCAGAGAGGTGTCAGGGTAGGTTCAGACAATAGACCTAAAAATACCAACCCAAAGCTAAGCACTTAGCTAAAAGTTATCTATTGAGTGGAAAATCTGAAATTTTCAGACATCTACATGTCTTCAAACCCAGCTATCCAACTCAAATAGCTATATGGGGTTGATAGATCTTCAGCCATACCATATATTAGTAGTCACAGCAATATAAAATTGCATAAGACTTTTGGCAGAGACTATGAATAGTCAAAATAAAAGTCATAGATCAATTCATAGATCACACGACCCTATCTCTTAAGCTTGTAAGTTATAAACACTGAGGATTGCCAATTCCTCTACAAGTTTTATAATAAATGCTTAGCCAGAGCCAGCACTTAAAATATCTCTGTCAGGAACCTCTCCCCAAACCCCTGACCATGGTTTCGTTCTTTGACACTCCTCAGAGAGGTGTCAGAGTATGTTCAGACAATGGGTTGGTATTTTTAGATCTATTGTCTGAACCTATTCTGAAACCTCTCTGAGGAGTGCCAAAGCATGAAACCATGGTCAGGAGTTTGGGGAGGGGTTCCTGACAGATATTTTAAGTGCTGGCTCTGGCTAAGCATTTATCATAAAGCTTGTAGAGGAATTGGCAATCCTCACTGTTTATAACTTACAAGCTTAAGAGATAGGGTCATGTGATCTATGAATTGATCTATGACTCTTATTTTGACTATTTACAGTCTCTACCAAAAGTCTTATGCAATTTTATATTGCTATGACTACTAATATATGGTATGGCTGAAGATCTATCAGCCCCATATAGCTATTTGAGTTGGATAGCTGGGTTTGAAGACATGCAGATGTCTGAAAATTTCAGATTTTCCACTCAATAGATAACTTTTAGCTAAGTGCTTAGCTTTGGGTTGGTATTTTTAGATCTATTGTCTGAACCTACCCTGACACCTCTCTGAGGAGTGCCAAAGCACAAAACCATGGGCAGGGGTTTGGGGAGGGGTTCCTGACAGAGATATTTTAAGTGCTGGCTCTGGCTACGCATTTATCATAAAACTTGTAGAGGAATTGGCAATCCTCACTGTTTATAACTTACAAGCTTAAGAGATAGAGTCATGTGATCTATGAATTGATCTATGACTCTTATTTTGACTAAGTATCTTTTATGTTTAAAATAGAACTGATAATTGTAAAGGTTTTTTACTATGTATTTTTTTTTTGAAAAATCTTTTAATTAATGCTTGTTAAATTGCTCTAAGTAAAAACATATATCACACCTTTGGTGAAATTTCAAAGTTGCTTCCAAAAGTGATTTGAAAATATCAAAATTGATTTTAATCAAGAGGTTGATTAGACAGAAAAACACTGTTTTTAATTAAATGTGTTTTATCACACTAATCCTAGTCTACAAAAAGAGTTGGATAAAAAGATTATTTTAGTCTGGATGGCAGTTTTTGAAAAGAAAGTTGGCTAAGGTAGTTTGACTAATGTTTTTGTAAGAGTTAGCTGCAGTTTGTTGTAACTGTAGCAGAGAGTGGAAGCAATAGAGTTGGCTAATAGCTAGCTGCAAAGCTGGCTGCCAAGGGTGGCAGAAATTAGTTGGCAGAGAGATGGTTGGTAGAATTATGCATAAACCTGCATGAAGATGTAAGAATTCAAGGAAGCAGCTGCTCTACAGTTCAATGATAGAGTTTAAATTCACATGGAGGAAAATGATACTTCTTTGTGTTGAAATTCATAGCTACAGATGTGTACTAAGAAGACAGCTGCTTGCATGAAATCTATCAAATCCAAGACAATTTACTGGCCTGAAATTTATCAAATTCTAGGCAGAAGGGAACTGATTGAATGCTAACATACCTGATTGTGCCTTTCCCAATGCTGACAATTGTCTGAATTGTGCCTGTTCTGATGATGATACTTACCCATCAGCTTGCCAAAGAATTGATAGATGTATGCTACTGTGTATACATGCAAGGAACCACAGACAAACACCTTGCATAACATATATAACATACGTTGTTTTAAATAATTCATTTTTGAAATGACATTTTAACAGCTAGAGATATATAAAATGATTTTATTTTTTGTTTATTAAAAAGTAAAAAGAGACATTCTAAAAGTAAAACAAACACAAATAATTTTGTTTGAATTAAAAGAAACTTGCAAGAGTATTATTCTTAAAGTGTTTATTCAAATAATCAATCAACAAGTACCTGTCAAACAAAATTTGACTAAAGTTGATAGTACTTTTTTTTAAAGAAAAGTAACCGGCAAAGAGTAGAACTTATTATAAAATAACAAATGAAATTTTAAATATTTTCAACATTGAATTTATTGTGAAGAATATAAATGTAAATAATATTACTATTGTAACAAATTAAAATATATGATATAGACATTAGTGTGTGCCTGCAATTCAATACACACACACATGTATGTTAAATATGATATTACATATAAAAAATAATGTCATTTACTATTTTGACAATTTGGAAGTGACAACCAAAAATGTTATGTTGTAACAAGTGAAATATGTTCAGAAATTACATGCACACACATGTATGTGTGCATATATATAACAATGTTTGTCAAATAGAACATACTTATAAAATGTAATCTTTTTTTAGAATTATTTTATGTCACTTGAAATATATTCATGTAATAGTAAAATATGCATCTGTGCACCTATATGGAACATATATGTAAATCGTAATGTAATAACTTGAGTTGTGTATAGTAATTTTGTATGTCACACATGTGATAATTTTTATTATATATTATAATCAAAATCAAAAGTTTAATTTATAGGCATAGCCATATTCTAAAAATGTTAATTTCAATTTTTTTATATTGTTGTTAGTAAACTTGAATTCAATTATTAAAATTGTATTGCACCATCACTTGGTCATCATAACAGTATTGAGTATGTGTTTTTCTGAGCTAGATTCATGCATAACAGTCTGATATATAAATTGGAATTTAGTGCTTATGGGTATCCAGATGATGGTTATGATGATTGATATAATTTGGAATGGCACTAAGATTGTATTTTTTAAAGCCACTTACTTTAGTGTATCAGAATTTAAGTTTATAATTGGCTAGTACATTAATGGTACATAATGTCCAGAGAATTGATGATGATTAGCATGTTTTATTATCTGAGTATTATCATTTTTATGATTATATATTCAGAAGGATCAGCACTTAAGTTTGTCCATCCAAATTAAGGTTTATATAATTGCCCTAATCTGAAAAAGGCTAAATAGTTGGCCTGATCTATAGTAAGCCCATTTCAAATCCAGCTACAAGATAGACTGTTGATTTATTGTATTGATGTATTTTTATTGCAAATCATTTTTGAGGATGGATGATTATTTCTTTATTACTTATATTTACTTTTATTTATTGATAATGCTGATGAATTTGGTTAATTATACTTATAGTTGCTCTAATGAGTTAACTGGCTGATCTCTCAGAGATATTTAATCTATCTCATTCTCTCTTTAATGTACAACATTGCTTATATATTTTTTGATTTTTCTCGTTACTTTATACTTATGTTCTTTAAAACTTTTATTAAATTTCATTAATTGAATTTTTTGTATTTTGTTGATTTGCCATCACCACAAGTATGACCATCTAATATCCATCCTCTTACAAATGGCTACATAACTGAGGGATGATCACATATGGTGGCAATCATTATAAATGGCTTCCCAATATAAAGCTGACAATGATTGCATACTGGAAATGATCACTACAAAATTGGCATTCAACCTGATCTCAACTACAACTGAATAAGAGAAAAGTATGTATTTTATGCAGAATTAATTTTAAAAATTACTATGAAATATATGGCAAGAATATTGATGATTTTAAATTACAAAATAGTAGTTTTCATGTATGTTTAAAGAGGTTCATGTTTAGAGTTAAGTAGAAAATCTATGATTTTGGAGATTGGATTTGGTGTTTGATTGCTAAAGTTTGTTAGCTGTATTTTCATGTTTTGATGATGGATGGAGATTTTTGTCCTTGGCTTGAGGATGCAATGTTTTCATGCAATTCTGAGAAGATTATTCTTGGTTATTTGCTTCAACCCATTTTTTTATATTTCATATTGTTAATCAGAGAACAATTAACATAGTCCTGCCATGATTCCAGCCTCTAAGTCTCCAAGAAAAGGAGTAAGGCATAATTTGTATTTCACAGCCTATAAGACTCAAAGAAGCAGGGTATAGTTTTGTATTTTCCAGACCCTCCAAAGAGAGTTTTGCATTACCTTTATCAAGGTTTGTAGTAGCTTATAGTATCTTGATTGAGGTAGTTCTCTTGGTGTTCATGGTGCATTGTGTACTTATAGTCCATTGGCTGAATTCTTTATCTATCATTATTCATTCTGTTACTTGTCAGATGTCTGCCAGGTCTCTATAAAAATTGATGAGTACATTAAGCTATGAACTTTCTTTTAATTATAAATGTATATTATGTAAAATATTGTTACATAGGTGTTTCATTTCTATTTTCCTTTCTCTCGGAAAGGGCAATGTAACCTGGTTGGGTTACATGGCACACAGAAACATAATTGTGTGCATGCATATATATATATATATAAAGTAAAGTAAAAGTAAAAATAAACACAGACATAAAATTTTGCAGATTTTTTAAAAATATTTTCTGAAATAAAAATAATTGTGCTAAAGGATTAAATAACTTTGGATTTAAAAATAAAATTCTATTATGAAATAAAGATTTAAAAGGGTCTAATAAAAATTAATTTTTATTATGATTTTGAAATTAAAAAGCAGGTATGTTTTATGTTTAAAATAAAACTAATAATTGTAAATATTTCTATTTTTTTTAAAAAAAAATCTTTTAATTATTGCTTGTGTAAAATGCTCTAAGTAAAAACCTGGTGAAATTTCAAAGTTGGTCCCAAAAGTAGCTTGTAATTAAAAGTGATTTGAAAAGATTAAAACTGATTTTATTCGAAATAAGAATTAGACAGATTTTATCAGCCCAATCCACATCTATAAAGGGGTTGGGTAAAAACTATTTTTAGTCTGGTTAGTAGTTTTTGAAAAGAGAGTTGGCTAATGTAGTTTGGATATTTTTGTAAGAATTAGCTATAGTTTGTTGGTAACTGTAGCAGAGAGTGGCAGCAGAAGAGTTGGCCATAGCTAGCTGCCAAGGATGGCAGAAATTATCTGGCTTTCAGAATTATTCAAAAAATTGCAAGATATAAGAATGCAAAGAAGCAGCTGCTCCACAGTTCAGTGGTTGAGTTTGAATTCATATGGAGGAAAATGACCCACTTCTTTGTGTTGAAATTCATAACTATGATGTGTGCTAAGAAGACAGCTTCTTGCATAAAATTATCAAATCCTAAGACAGAAAGTAACTGATTGAATGCCAACATACCTAATTATGCCTTTCCCAATGCTGACAAATTGCCTGGACTATGCCTGTTCTGATGATGTATATATGCAAGGAATCACAGACAAAATGCCTCACATCACATGTACATATAACATGAGTCATTTTAAATAATTCATTTTTGAAGTGATCTTTTAACAATTAGAGATATATAAAATGATTTTATTTTTCATTTATTAAAAAATAAAAAGAGACATTCTAAAAGTAAAACAAACACAAATAATTTTGTTTGAATTAAAAGAAACTGGCAAGAGTGTTATTTTTAAAGCATTTATTTAATTAATCAATCAATAAGTACCTGTCAAACAAAAATTGACTTTATATTTTTAAAAGATAAAAAGTTTATAGTAATTTTTTTAAAGAAAAGTAACCAATAAAGAGTAGAACTTATTATAAAATAACAAATAAAATTTAAATATTTTCAACATTGAAGTAATTGTGAAAAATATTAATTTTAATAATATAATTATTATAACAAATTAAAATATATGATATAGACATTAGTGTGTGCCTGCAATTTAATATGCACATACATGTATGTTAAATATGTTATTATGTATTATAAAAAATATCAAAATATGTTCAGAAATTGCATGCATACCCATGTATGTATGCATATATATAGCAATGTGTCAAGTAGAACATATTTGTAAAATTTAATCTTTTTTAATAGTTATTTTATGTCAACTGAAATATATTCATGTCATAATAAAATATGCATCTGTGCACCTATATGAAATATATATGTAAATCATAATGTAATAACTTGAGTTGTGTATAGTAATTTTGTAAATCACAATTGTGATAATTTTTATTGTATATTATCAAAAGGCTTAATTTATATATATATATAGCCATATTTTAAAGATCTTAATTTCAATTTTTTTATATTGTTGTTAATAAACTTGAATTCATTTGTTAAAATTGTATTGCATCATTGCTTTCTCACCATAAAAGTACTTGACCATATGTTCTCCTGAGCCAGATTCATGCATAACATTCTGATATATAAATGGGGATGAATATTAGTGCTTATGAGCTTACAGATGATGATGATTATGATGATGATTGAATTGCATGAAGTTTGTATTCTTTAAAGCCCTGTCTTACATTTTATTTAGTTTAGTCTATCAAAATATAAGTTTATAGTTGGACAGAACATTAATGGTAAATGCCCAAAGCATTGACAATGATCAACATATTTTATTATTCCAGCATTATTGTTTTTATGGTTATATATTCAGATGGATTAGCACTTAAGTTTATGCATTCAAATTAAGGTTTAAATAATTGCACAAGCTGGAAATGGCTAAATAGTTGGAATGCTCTCTAGTAGACCTGTTTCAAATTCATTCACAAGATGGACTGTTGATTGATTATATTGATGTATTTTAATTGCTAATCAATCATGAGGATAGATGATTATTTCTTTTGAGTATTACTTATACTTACTTTTACTTAGTGATAATGCTGGTGGATTTGGTTCATTATACTTATAGTCATTCTAAGGAGTTAATTGGCTAATCTCTCAGAGATATCTAATCTATCTCATGCTCTCTTTAATATACAACATTAATTATATATTTTTTTGATTTTGCTCATTACTTAGGTATTTTAAAACTTTTATTAAATTTCATTAATTCAAATATTTTGTATTTTGTTGATTTGCAATCTATCCCATCCCATTACAATATATTTAGAACTTTAATTCAAATTGTATTATTATAACTTGATCAGTTAATGTCACAATTAATTATAATCTTTTAATAAATGTAGAAGTAATGAATAATATTTAAATAGAAGTATATTTTGTATACTGAATTTAATGCAATTTGGAAGGAATTCGATTTCAGACTTTCAAGCTCCCTACATCTACCTATTCTATCATATACAACCAATACACATGACCACATACATGTGAAAAAGATAAATGATCTTCAATATATGTATATCATGCTGAACCAGCACTCATCAGTTGGTCCAGACCATCACCTCCCCCCATATATATATATAATCAGTGCTTAGTTTATATTAAGATGGCAAATCTTCAAACCTTAGTGAACAGGCATCAATCTTCTGTACTCTCCAACTTTTTAGCCATCCATATCATTGAAAATATAATGATGGAATGCTCAAAGCCCTTGTTGATACCAATATTATTCTCATATCCATGTTGACTTTAAGTCATTCTGATCCCTCACATATAGGACCTTAACATATTCATCTGAAGAGTGATGTCCAACATATAGCTAGAGGTTGAATATGTAATATTTAAATAGAAGTATATTTTGTATACTGAATTTAATGTAATTTAGAAGGGATTTGAATTCAGACTTTCACACTCCCCCAAATCTATCCACTCCACTTTATATAAACATTACACATGACTGCATTCCATCATCAGATTTTCCATGATATGGATAGCTGAAGAATTGGACAGTGGTGAAGATTGAAGCCTATAAAGTTTGAAGACTTGCTATTTTAATATAAACTGAGTGCTGATTATATATATATATATGAGTGTGTGTGTGTGCAGAAGATGATGATCTGGAACAATTAATGAAAACTGGCTCAGCACAAATTACCTATATTGGTGATCATTTATCTTTTTTCATATGTATATGGTCATGTGTGTCAGTTGTATAACATGGAGTGGATAGATAACAGGTTCTTGAAAGTCTGAGTTCAAATCAAATCTAAATTACATTAAGTTTATATAGAAAATATATTTCTATTTAAATATTACATATTTAGTTTGCATTCTGTCCATTCCTCTTCTATATATTTAAATGGAAAAATTAAAATTCTACATAAGTGGTCAGAATGATTTAAACTCATAGATATGACAATAATATTAACAATTAAACAAGGCGTTCCAGCATTACATTATCAGATTTTCAAGGATGGCTGAAGAGTTAAAGAGTGAACGATTGAAGTCTGTCCATTAAATTTTAAAAGATTTGCTATCTTAATATAAACTGAGTGCTGATTATATATGTGTGTGGGGGATGATAATCTAGATCAACTGATGAGTGTTGGTTCAACACAAAATACATATATTGGAGATCATTTGTCTTTTTTAACATGTATGTGATCATATGTATCGATTGTATAAAATGGAGTGGCTAGATGTAGGGAGCTTGGAAGTCTAAGATCAAATCCCTATAAATTAAAGTAAGGAGTAAGTAAATAGTTGTTATTTTCAACATAATAATAAAAAATTATCGTGTGATTAATTCTTTCTCTATCTTATCAATAAACATGTCTGAACAAAAGTACCCAGAATTATTACAAAGTATATATTATTCTTTTAGTTAACAAAACTAAAAAAAAAGCAACAATGAATACTGTATAATGTAATACAAAATTCTGTCAGCATCCACAATAATGTATATTGTACTGATAAAGGCAGTAAGATGTAAGATGTTGTTAAAACAAATACCATAATATTCGTTGGTGTATAAGCTTATTGATTTTATTTCTTTATTTATATGCAACAAATAGTGTAATGAATTATCTTTATCTGTATTTTCCTTTTTTCTTACTTTATTTTTTTTAAAAAGAAAGATATCATTCTTTCCAAAATCTTCATTAAGCTTCTTTAGCTAAAATAATTTTCTTGCTGGTTATTCAAATTGTATAATTCAATGGATTTTTTTCACTGGTAAAATGTATTCATTGTATAATATAATTCAACTCTTTTGCTTCAAGAATTGAAGTCAACTATCTTGTTAAAATTAAAGGAACAACAACAAAAAAACAGATTATGTTTGTATCTTAAACTCTGATTGCTGTGTAAATGGTGAACAAGGTTTTGAAACTAACATGGATTGCATAGTACATTCAATATATAGTCCTAATTAGAGTCCAGTGAATTAAGAAGATTTTTATGTGGCAAAAGTTTCCAAATATATAATAAATAATTGGGGGTGTGTTCTGATTCTTAAAGAAGCAAAATCTTTATTGATTCTGGAATTAAAACTTTTAGAAGAGCATTTGCAAATGCATCACAGTCAATAGCAGTATTATTTGAATGCCTCATTTTAATATTGTAGCACATTTATTAATTTCAACAAGTTATATCACAAATTATAAATATACCCCAAAGGTTATATATGTAAAAAAAAAAAGACAAATCTTAAGAAAAAGTGTTTTTCCAGCATAAGTATATAGCTCGACATTGATTACATTTAAGAAATATGTACATATTTAAGAAGTTATAGCTAAGAGAAAGCTCAAAAGTCATTAAGTTGGACTGGATTGTAATTCTCATTAGATATTATGCTGAATATGTTAGTACTAATTTTGTTTATTTAATAGTCCTTACAGAGTATTTGAAAATGAAGTAGTGGAATTGCCAAAAAAAATATAACCTACAATGGTAAAAAAAAAAACTAGAATTATTTCCGGGCCCTTGTGGTTGCCTATTTGTAATAAAATCAAATAAACTTTTCCATAAGTTATATTCACTCATGTTAGTATTTTCACTAAACATTCAAATAGTTCATTTTCTAAAAAACAACAACAAACAAACTAGAACATGCAATTACAAAAGTAGTACCAGCAAGAGATTTAAAAAAAAAAAACAATATTAAAAATACACAAATATTAAACTAAGTTTACAGCAAAAGTGAAAAAACAAATGAAATTTTATTTTATATACAAAATATTATCTCAATGCAATTCTAACAGACTAATTTCCATGACAATTCAAAAAATATTTACATTGTAATTGTAAATTTTAAAAAGCAATTTAAAAATGTACTTGATTATATATAATTTGAGTGCTTTATATTAGTAGAGTTATATATATATAACTACATACATATAATTATAAATATGTACACATACATATATCTTTACAAACTGGTTCTTATTAAGAAATGATGAAACATTGAAATAAAAAATGTAAACATTCTGAAAATGCAAAACATTATTACACAAAGCCCTTAAAAATCAGGATTTTTTTTTTAAAAAAGTGAATTAAGATAAAAACTGATAATAAATATTAAACAAAAAAAACTGCATAAATATAAATACATTTTTTCTTTCTTTATTTTTAATTAAAATATAGAGTTTAGATAATTTGAACTTACCAGCTTTATCTTTTTTAAGTGTTACTAAGGCAACAGCAGTAAATACTATGTGTGTTTTTCCACTGAATCTAGAATTTTAGATAAAAGAAATATATATTAAAATTAAATACTGTATTATCCTTAAATCAATGTTTATATGTATTTAGACTGAATATTTTAACAAGTTTTATTTATTTTTTAATATCTATTTGAAATGAGTGTTTACTCAAGATTTAAAAAAAGGTAGTTAATAAAACGCAATTTGAGTAAATTGATAATAAAATAAAAAATAAAAAAAGCATCAGTTATTCATAAATGTACTTTTCCTAATTTACAATTATGAATATTATACAATTTAATGACCAGTGCAAGATTTTTTTAGTTAATGATAAATTCCAAATTATGACCAGTGCAGGGTTTATCACTCCTATGCTTATTAAAATATTTTAATTCCATTTAGTATATATATATATATATATATTATGTTAACATGTGTATATAGAAGTTTCAAATGTTAACATGTGTATATAGAAGTTTCAAAGACTAACCAAATTTTGTGTAAAAGTTATAATTGATGTCGTAAATAGTATAGATAATATAGAAAAAAATAAAATTTTAAGAAATATACAACTCAGACACAAGCAACAATATCATGATAGAGAATAAATTTATTAAAGAAAACATGTTACAAACGTCATTAGTAAATAATTTCCTGATGCAAATAGTGCTGTTCATAATTTTATTGGATTAGGCATGTGAAGTGAATAAGTAGGTAGAAACAAACTTTAAATAAAAAAGATAGTTTATGTTGAATTTAACTATGGTTTTTGTGGGAGAAGTAAACTTATAATAAAAATTGCATTACAGATAATTTGAGAACTGCAGAATTGATTACTTTCATAGGAATTAAGATTGGAAGTAGAATATAATACAGACAAGATATTTATGCCTTTCAAAAAGTGAAGTTTGCTGCAGAAGTTAGAACCAGCATATGATGTATGTGATCATATTACATAGATTGATTTGTATTGACATGGAAAAATTCATCTTTTTATCTCTTTGATTTTATTTGTTTATTTTCTTCTAGAGTTAAAATAGTTATGCTTGTTTAGGAATGGCTAATAATCATTAAATACATGTAATTTAGCATCTATTTCTAATTACTGGCTAGGATAGGACATGAGTCTGTCTAAGCATCTTTCACTTTTATCTACATCTTTAATTATATTGACTCTCAAAATGCATAAGTTCAGTAAAAAATCAGTAGCCTTAAAAGATAGACTCATAATAACATATTCTTATTGAAGGACATCTGATAAGTTATCCAATATTTCAAATGTGAATCAAATCTATTGTATTTTTAAAATTTTAAAATAGGCTCAGATTTACTGAGTGAAGCAAAATACTACTCAGATAATTTTTTTAAAAAATAAAACTTCTGAGTCATATTTTTAAACCTCAATGACAAATATTCAGTTCAATATAATTCAAAATACACTGATCAAATTAAGCTTTACATTATACATTTTTCATATAGCAGGAAAACCATATATTTTTAATAACGACATTGTTATCTGTTTGAGCAGACTTTATGTAGAAACAGGTAGATTATTCTTAATTCAAAATCCCAGGATTTATTGGGATTTGTGATTTTTTTGGAATTTATAATAAATCTTTTAACCCCTGCCAAAGATAGGGAGGTAATAGAAAATACATAGACTATTAATTCTTTTTTAAATAATTTATTATATATTTATGTTGTTATAATTTGATAAGGTATCACATGTAAAATAAATATGTTGTTTTATTTGTTAATTTGGCTTGAATTCTCTTTTCTCTTAATCTCTCACCATATGAAATTTAATTAATTATATAGTCTTGTTTTAAATGCTTAATATCTGATCATTAATAAAGTGAGTTCCTTATGTTTAATCGAGCTAGCTGAGGAAACATGTACTAGAAGCTTTTTCAATCTTCTCTTGTAGATATTCCTGTTTATTCCTTAAATAATATCCAGGTATGCCAGTATAAATTAAATGTATTCATGGGAGTATTTTGCTTTTAATATGAAGAACAGATTTAACAGTCTTTAAAGTTAGCCATTGGCTGTGTATTTATGGACAATACCTGATCTGATCGTTAGTATAGTTAATATGTAAAGCAGTGACTATATAATCTCCTTTGCTTGAAGAATGGTACATATATAATTTGGCTCGTCCAAATTATATAATAAATAAAATTAAAAAATATGAAAAATCATAATCCGTTATAATATACACATAAACCGTTTGTTTATCTATTTGATACAATAATCTTATTATATATTTCTTTCAGTAAAAATATATTTAAAAAAATAATAAAGATATAATAAGAAAGTGGGTGGGGAGATGGGAGAATTAATGACACTAATAATATCCTGTAAGATTTTGGCTGAGAGGGTAATTATGCCCTTCATAGTATTGTGTAATAAACCAATTGTGATTGGAGAAAGAAAATAATAAAATAAAGGGAAAAATTTTGAAATGTTTTTCTTAAGAATATACACAGTATTTTATTCATTATCTTATATGTTTTTTATGAACTTTCATATAGAAATTGTTTTATTGATAAATATGAAGAGGATTTCATAGGTAAAAAAAAATTAGAAAGGGTTTAAATAAAAATGAACCTGTTGAATGAATTACAAATTTAACATGTATCTTTATATGCACATTACATATCATTTAGAATTAATCAACTTCTTAATTATTAAAATAGAATTCATTTAGCATTAAGGTATGAAACATGTGTGTGAATGTACATTTACAATGCATTATCCAAGTTATTTAGTGATTACTTTTGGAAATGAATTGAGTTATTAAATTTGAAAATTTATAACAATATATTAAAAATATCTAAAATTATTGACGTCTCCATTTTATTTAAATGAAATAAAGTTAATGAGGTAGAAAATATTGAATAATCAGATTTTATTTTTATAACAATAATCATTTATGATTTAGTACAGGTATTATATATAATTTGGATTAATCATAGTAATGCTAGCAGAGTATTTTAAACATTAAATGCAGAGTTGTGCATATGTTTATGATGTGGAATAGTATTAATCGTAATATAACTATCTATTATTTGTTTGTCAGTAAATATACTTACTGTTAGCCATGTCTGTTCATTAGAATTAATAAAGATTTCCATGGATTTATTTCTATTTGCTATCATTGGAAGTTAACATACCATGAGCTCTAATATTTAGTTGTGTGAGTTAATAAAGTTAAATATTGTATTAGAGGTTAAATGTTTTACATATACATATTTTAAGTTGTTATTTTACATAGTTTACAGTTTTGATCAAGGATCTAGAATTATCTTGTGTATTTGATAATGTGAGCCTATATACTTTTTAGTAATTTTATTGTTTAATTATATCTATAAGATATTTCATCTCTATCTTTTACTTATGGTATGCAATATAGATAATGCTGTTAAAATGATGACCTAAAATGATATAGGAAACTTAAGTGCTATGATCAAAAAATTATGCTAATGATTAGAGTCTTTGTAAAACATAAAGGATAAAATTCATTTCCAAAATAGTCTACTTCCAAATTCATAATCTCATGCACACAACAGGTAAAAATAACAATAATGTGCCCACAATATTGTGAGTTGAGTGTTAAAGTAAATAAACAATATTTAAACCCCAAAGTGAATCAATTACAGAAAGAGATCATTTAAGAAGTATAAAAATGAAAGGTAAACTTATTTAAAATAACTTATGATTAGATAAATATTTGAAAACCAGGCACTCTTCACAAACCTGTAGCTTAATTGTAAGTATAGGGGATTTGAACTCAGATTTTCAAGCATCCTTCAACTATCTCATACCACTGATACACATGACCACACACATGTAGAAAAGATAAATAATCATAAATAATCACCAATATATGTATTTCATGCTAAACCAGCATTCATGAGTTGGTGTAGGAGATGATAATATGGACCAATTGATGAGTGCCGGTTTAGCACAAAATATGTATATTGGTGATTATTTATCTTTTGTACATGTATGTGGTCATGTGTATCAGTTGTATGAGATAGTGTGGATAGTTGAAGGGTGCTTTAAAATCTGAATTCAAATCCTCTATACTTATGATTAGATGATAATGTGAACTTGATAGAAAAAAAAAGGAACTACTATGGAAAGTTAATTTATTTGTTATATTAAATACTAATAAAGAACACTGATTCAAGAAACAACCATGACAGGGTAAATAGTTTGAATAAAAATAAATTTACTATGATCTTTATTAAATAATGTTTTCTAAGACCTGTTTCATTTAGTTGTCATTTCATTCATGCACAGATCAGAGAGAATCTTGATCTATGCCAGAAATAATTATGCTACATAAGGGTTATGAAATGAAATGGAGAAAAAATAAGAAGTTTTCAAAGATAATAGTTTATTTTTTCTTTTACTGATAGTTTATTTAAAAATACTGAAGGAAAATATATTGCCTATAATGACATTTAATACATCAAGAAAATCCAAGGCAGAGGAATATATTTGCAGTTTTGTAAAAGCCTGATGACAAATGAAACATCAAGAACTAACTATTAGACTATAAGATAGACAATAAATCATGTAGTATCTTCCATCTCCAGTGCAATTTTATTTAAGATTCATTTGAGTTCTGATTGTTATAATATATTGACATGCAAATGTCTCATCATTAATAAAGTCACTCTTATCATAATAATTATATCGAATGTTTTGCCTGTGGAATATTAGTTTGATGTATATAAAAAATATATCCGAAAAATGATCTAATTTGAATAATTTTGTATTTTTATTTTGAAAGAGAAAGAAATGAATTATTTTATTTTAAAATAAAATAGATTTTGTAAGAGTTGAAGTTATTAAAATTAATTAATTCATTTAATTTGTTTTATTTATAAAACAAATATTTAATTCATTTAATTTGTTTTATTTATAAAACAAATATTTAATTATAAATATTTGGTTAAATTGAAATGTAGGTCTTAAAGCTAATTAGCAGGTTATTTTAATTAAACCTTATTGTATTATTGACAGAATTCCTAAAATTAAATAATTAATCATATTGAATAATTCTACATCATCAAAGATTTGTTCGATAAAAAAAAATTATATAAATAAAATGAAAATTTTTTGAATTAGTTAATTGAATTTAGTTAAGATTATTTATTGATAAGTTGAAATTGAAAGAAGTTTGGTTATCAATATCTTCCAACCTATAAACTCTCTCAAGCAAACACTCCTGAAATATTATCTGAAATATTGAAATAATTTTCAGCTAAACTACACTCTTTTGAATCATTTGCTTCCTGATTTTGATCTCATGATTGCTGACTATTACAATTAAGTGATTGTTGTTATGAAGGTAATTACATATTAACATATTAATTACTTGTTTTTAATTGATTTGTGTATTTAATTTATATCTTCCAATATTTAAATTCACAAATTAATTTATAAACAATTTAAATTCATATTTAATCTTAAAAAAATATTTTGATTGGAAATGGAGCTATAAAGTTACAATGATTTGTCAAGCGTTGGTGGCCTAGTGATTAGCGTAGCAACCTTCCAAGCAGCTGGCTCCGGGTTCGCTTCCATCAACGCTTTGACATATAAAAAAAAAAAGTTACACTGATTTAAATTTCCTCATTTCTGACACAGTAAAATTGAAAATAATGATTAGAACAGTTCCTCTCTCAATTTCTTTCTTTTGATTTTAATAAAAATAAAATCCTTAATAAAGATTAATATTATTTAATTATTTTAGCTTTAATTAGTTTAAATCTATCTCAAAACAATTACTAAAATGCAATAGTCACGAGAATCCATTCTTTTCATACCTATACAAGCACTACAAATTAGAAATTATACACACACACTTAATTTTACAATTTTAATAATATAAATAGCTTTGAAAATATATCATCATCATCAACCATTATCAATCCACTGCAGGATGAAGGTCTCTCCAAGTTCAATCCATCTTCTTTGATCTTTAGCTTCTCTTCTCCACATCACCCCTGCACACTTTCTTATTTCATCCATCCATGTGGTCTCTTTTTGGGTCTTTTACAATTGAAATCTTAAACTGGATTCCGAGAGATTGTAAAAGAAAATATATAATGATGTAGAATTTCTTTTATAACAATAAAAAATTTTCTCCATATTTGTATTATATTCTCAAATCCATACCTTTTATGTTGAAGATTGGTTTAAATACCAACATGACCAATAGTTATACTATTCAAATATTATCATAATGACATTTTCTTCTTAATACATATAAGCAAATGCAAAAGAACAAACACATTCTAACAGTCACCAAGTTTTCAAACTGTGAGAGTTTTAATAACTTTTTCATTCATGTTTAGTTTCAAACTAAAAATAAGCTGATTTATTGATCAATACTTGGGGATTAGCTTGGATTGACTATAGGTTGGATATCTCAAGAAAAATCCTAAATTTGAAATTTTTTTTGGTTTTCCTGTTTATAAAAATAAAGATTGTGATATGGCAGGTTAATGTTGGCTGTGATCATTCCTTAAAAAATTTGTAAAATTGCAAAAAAATGTACTAAAGAAAATTCATAAAAATTCATGATAGAAAAGATGTATTTCGTCAAAATTATTCTTTTTTTTTTTCAAAAAATTTTGTTTCTAATTATCTGGCACTTGAAAATAATTATATTTTAACAATATTGATGACAGACAATACAAATAAAAAAACTAAACTACACTAACCAATTTGTAAAAAAAAAAAAAAAGGGGTGGGATTAAAATAAATTCAACAAAATTAAAATTTAATATATCTTGTATTGTCAAAGGACTTTACAGCTAATGGGAACAAAGTTGCAAAGATCATTAATTATGATTATCTAAGTCAGTTACAATTAACCAAAGTAAAGAAAATGAAATAAAGATTAAAAAATATTGTAAAATGAATTTCTTAAGCTTAATAATATATTTAAGAAAAATAAATGTTTATTATTTTCTTGGAAACAAATTTAAATTATATACTGAGGGTTTTGAAATAGAAGATGAAATTTTAAAATGAAACATATATGCCAAATGTGGATTAATAAAAAGAATTTTTTTTTAAAAAAAAAAGCTATAAATGGATTTTATCCAAGAATGATATAAGTAACATTATTTTAATATATATATGATTACAATTTCAGCATAAGGGAAAGAAAATAATGATACTGAATAAATTAGAATAATTCTTGACAATATTCGAAATAATTATCATTCCCTAAAAAACTTACTTAAGGACAAGATTTTGAGATGATAAGATTTTTTAGACTTTGTAATAGACTTTTATGAGAGCCACGATCCATGGACTTTGAATTATAGAATCCACAACTCTACTACTAAATCATTCAGGGCCAAAAATAAATAAATGGATGATTTAGTATTTGGAATTTATATAAAGTTTGGCATTGGAAAGGGCACAGTTCTCTTCTGTTCCCATATCACATTTTTTAAATTAAAATTTAATAATTTAAAAGCCAAGCAAAGACTCTTATTAGTTTACATTATCATAATATAAGTCATTGGCTACTTACTTCAGGTAACAGACCAAATCTCTATCTTTTTCTCACATGGTTTAGTGCAATAGTATCTGGGTCTTAACTTCATAGATTATTGTTCCAGCTTTGATACTTAGTACATAAAATTCTTATGCATACTCTGGAGCTCAACATCCATGAATCCCAACTCAAGCTCATCATTTTCATTGCTTAGACTTCTTATAAACTTCCAAACATAAATCATTTGATTATTTATTTATTTACCATTAAGAAAATATCAAATTTAGAAAATTATAAATATAAGAGATTTTTATTTTAATAATAACATAAAAAGTTATCTCATTCAAGACTAAGATTAATACAACAAATGCAGTATTCAAAAAAAATAGAATTGTAATACAAATAAATAATATATATAAAAAAATTATTTGTGACGCACATATAGGTTGACTGCCCTAATTTAACAAATTAAACAGAGATTAGAATTACAAGAGTGTTATAAAAATGAGGACCTGGAAGACTAGAAAATGGTTCACTTTTCTTCAGATTCTATAATTACAGAATTGAAACAAAATTTTGAAAAAATTTTTATATATAAAGAGCAGAATTTAAAGAAATTACTAGTTTTATGTTAAATTTAAACAATGTGTTAAACAGATATCTTTTCCCATTTTGCATAATAATAATAATAATGATAATATAAAAATTGAAATTAACGTCAAGCGTTAGTGGCCTAGCGGTTAGCGTAGTTGCTTTCCAAGCAGCTGGCCCGGGTTCCCTTACCAATCAACGCTTTAACATATATATAAATTGAAATGAAGTAAATTATAAATAAATTGGATATTTGGGAATAGAAATTTTACTTATCTTTACTGAAATATCTTTTTAAGACTACATATTATTTACTAATATACAACATGAAAAAAAAAAATATTGCATTACAAATGAATGATTTAAATATTCTATAAAATTTATTAATAATAAAGAAATAGTCTTAAATAGTTCGCTGAAGTAAAAAAAATACCAAATTAGTTAGTTGACTGTCTGTCAGTTAGCAAAGGGTTTTATGATTTTCTTTCTTACAGTAAAAAAAGAATGGTGAACCATTGGCTGTGCAGCATCAGAAATATTTTAAACTTCTCTCACTAATGACGAAAGCTCCATTATAATACCAGTTACATCTTGTTTTTATAGCTAGTGTATTAACATTCGTATAACAAATCTTTATTAATCTGAAATTTTTATCCACTAGCTAATAATAGATAACTCCCTTTTACTGACCCTATGATGGGGGGGATTAATACTTAAAAAAAAAAAAACTTCTGAGCTTTTTGAAGCTTGAAAAAATTCTAAGTTTCATTCAGATTTAAATCTCTAATTATTAACATATAAGAAAATGCGCCACTGTCATCTGTAAGGCATTTCATGGAGAAGTCCCTAAGCTGGCTGTGATAGGTTCTATTTTTAAAAAAATCTTAAAATTATTTCAAATTGTTTGGTGGGTTCTATTTAAAAAAAAATCTTAAAATTATTTCAAATTGTTTTGCTACCTAAAAAATTTAAAGTTCCACTGGATATTTTTAAATAATTAAATAAATCACTTCATATAAAACTTTAGCAAAATACCACTGAATTTTTAAAAGTGATGTAAATAACTCCATGGAGCAAATGTTTGTAACTACTATAAATAACGGTTTATAAAAACAATCATGCTCTCCTTCTACTTCTTATATTATTTCAATACAAAAAGAGTTTTTTGTGTGTTTATTGAAATTTATATTTGAAATATAAAAGGGAAAAATGACATTTGATAAAATTAGATTTGTCAGCAAAAATGCTAAAAGGTTTTCTTTTTCTTTTCTTTCAATTTTCTATTATTTTGCTTTCTTTTTTTTTTTTTTTTTGTAAATTTAGATTATGGTAAAACGGTATACATTTTTAAACTTAAATGATAAGTTGTATATTTTATGTTAAAAGGGGGGAAATCAACAATTTTATAATATGTAACAGTAAAACCTTATAGTGATGCAAGAGGGCGTAAAATTTAGAATTAAAATATATATTTAACAACAAAATACAGTATTTCAATAATGCAATAAAGCTTTCCTGGAAAACATTAAATGGATAATTTAAATTTAAAAAATGCACTTAGATAAATAAATATTTTAAAATAATGATTAGTATTTTTGTTGTAATGCATCGCGCATGACCTAAATTCGAAACTAGGCCAGACAAAATTCGATTTTGTTTTCTGACTTGATTATTTTCACTTAGGCATATAGCCAGTCAAGTTAACCATCCATTATTGATCAGCAAATAGATATCAAGCTATTCTTAGCTACAGAGTAATTCAAGAATAAAAAAACTTAACGAGTCCGGCAATTGGTAAGTCTAATATGCATACTATCTCTTTCCTTTCATTGTTTCTTTATAAGGAGTTTGCTGGAGAGATTTTTACAGTGCAGTGGAATATTTAAAGGTTTTTTTTTTATATATAGTATAAATATCATTCATTTATGCTTATTAAGTATCAGTCTTATAAATATTTTGTAAATTTTCACACTTTAAAAAAAATTTAACAGCAAAAATTAAGATGGTTGATTGTTAACGATATTGATATTCTTTAAGTGTTGATTGCTTTCATATATGCATATTATTATACAATTTATTATAATTTCATTTTCAAATGTCAGACTTTCTGCACTCACAACTTTGACAATGTCCAATTGAGATAAACACATTAATGATTATTATTAATCACTTTTTAGGTTAAAGATTATCATATCATTTCTAGCCCAGATATAAACTTTAAACCACCAGCCATCACATAATCACCATTCTTTATGTTTACACAAGCTGTTTTTCACAGAGGCAAAACTCTTCATACAGTAGTGCCACTCAGTGCAAACCAAAGTAATTAATGGATGTAGCAAAGTTTATGCATAAAATCTCTATCTAGTGCCTACTCATCCAATATCCCCAGACTAATTTCTAGCTTGTGTCTTTCATTGGTGAGAAGCCTTGGATCTGAGAGCACTGCACCTACATCCTAAGATCTTTATGCAATCCTCCAGCAGCCACTTTTTACTTTTTAGCTAACTATAAAGCTTTGAATCCCAAATAAAAAACACAATAATGTTTTCAAGCTAATCTCATTAGCATGTATAGTTGTATAGATTTGAACTCAGTTCAGCATCTATACTTTTGATGTCTTTGATTCTTTCATAACCACAGTCACCTATATCCTACTGAACAGGATTGGTATTAAACCATCAAACATCACATGATCAACATTCTTTATGCTTAAACAAGCTGTTTTTCACAGAAGTAAAACTCTCCATACAGTAGCATCACTCAGTGCAAGCCAGAGTAATCAATGGATGCAGGAAGGTTTGTGCATAAAATTCCTATTTACTGTCTACTCATTCAAGAACCCCAGACTAGTTTCAAGCTTGTGGCTTTCATGGTTAACTAATAAAGTAAAAGGTGGCTGCTGGAGAATTGCATTAGATTCTAAAATCTAGGTGCAGTGCTTTCAGATCCAAGACTCCTCACTGATGAAAGCCACAAGCTAGAAACTAGTCTGATAATATTGAATGAGTAGGTCCTAGATAGGGATTTTAGGCACAAACCTTCCTGCATCCATTAATTACTCTGGATTGCCCTGAATGGCATTACTGTATGGAGAATTTTGCTTCTGTATAAATTTTGAACCAAGTTCAAAATTAATAAATTTTCTTTTTAATTGAACATCAATAAATAATTCATCCAACTTCCTTTAGATTTTGAACAAAAATAACTAGCTTAATGAAGTTAAAACAGGTTCTTGTAACCTTAAAAATGGATAGATGGCTGGCACTGATGAAATATCTGATGATTTAAAATATGGATGCAAAATAATGCCTAAATATAACTTTTTCCAAGAATATATGGACCTGTAAAGTTGTGCTTCCTGATCTTAACAATGTTTCTTTTGTTCCAATTTTAAATAAATAAAGGAAATAGACAAGAATGTAGTTATTATCACTGAAAATAATTTGTTATTCACTACAGCAAAGATATTTTCAAACATTTGCAAATTAGATCATTTCCAGTCATAAACGAATGGTTACCAGAGACTCAAGGTGGTTTTATAGTCAAGAAGCACTACAGATAAGATTTTTTTCGCCAGGAAAATGGGGGGAATGGAAGGAATAAAAGAATGATTTATATATTGCTTTTATTGATTTGATCAAGGCATTTGAATCAATTAATCAAACCGATCTATGATAATGTTTGAAATTAGTTGATTGTTCATCAGTGTTCATTTGTATTACGTATCTTCTACAAAATGGAATAGAGTGATTACTTCAGGCACTTAAAATAAAAACTACTATTAAACAAGAATGTGATCTTACTCCAATGTTGATTTCAATTTTTATGATTATAGTGTTTTGAATAGTTTGACTAAAAATCAAAACAAGAATTTCATTTTCATGAATGCTGGATTTACAAAATGCTGCTGGTTGTGTCCACCCCCCCCACCCCCACTCCAATTCAAAAGACCATCTACATATTTAATATTTTGAATGCAACATATTAGTTTGAGTTTAATAATTAATGTTAAAAACCAGCAAGACCAAGTTGTCGTTTTTTTAATCGGACACATTTGTAAAAAAATCTTCAGCAACTTTTACTTTAAATAATAATCAACTTGAGAATATACCCAATTTAAATCTCTTGATAGTTTTCTAAATAGATGGATGAATTTAGATGATAAAGTACATCAGGACACCTAATGATGATGCTTTTAAAAGTTAAAAGATAAAGTATTTCATCAATAATGAAAAATACTGCAACAAAAGTAGTTTTATAAAGAGCTGTTATTTTACTTAATTTACTACATGGATGTGAGATTTTGACCCTCTATCAAGATAACATAAAAGAATTAGAAATTTTTTATTTAAGATTATTCTGTAAAGTCTTAAAAATATAATACCAATATATATCATTAAACTTGCTGGATATACTATAGAGTTCATTATGATAAAATCACATCTTTACTAAATTGGAAATGGAAAACAATCAAAAAATACAAATTGTACTTTATAATGGACTTGAGCATAGTTTTAGTCGAAGTGGTAGTTCTGATTATATAATAAGATTATCACAAAGACACTCTAAACATGTGTAATGCTGATTGTGTTTAGTACAATATGATAGAGAATATGAAGGGCTACGATTACAAAACAGTGTTGAAGTATTTGAAAAAGAAAAGTTTTCTGTGGAAAAAGTTGACGACAGCTTCATAGAAATATTAAATAAACAAACAGAACTAACATTCTGACATGGAAATATTTGTGGTTCACAGATTGGTTGTATTAGTTATTGCAAAACTAATCTCTTGTGTATTATCATCATTATTATTTACTTTGCATTTCTATATTTTTCTCTTTGGAGATAGAATAGATTAATTTTCAAATGACTGCTGGTGATGAAGAAAAATATTTTTAATGCAGCTTTAGTTAAATTAAATCAAATTGTTATGGTACTATCAAAAAATATATATGAAAAGAATGATCATTCCTTTTCAGATAATTTATTCAGATCTATATTTGATCAACAGCATTTGAAAAAGACAATGTATAAAAAGTCAGTTTTAATAAATCTTTAAAGAGAGATGAGTCCTGATTAAATATTGATCAACTAATTGTACATAGGTATCTAGTTAATTAATAAACAAAAACTTGGAAATTTGTTTCTCTGTAGGTGCAGGAAAATATTTTTCAATAATAACTTATTTTATATTTCACAACTAATATATTTATGACACAATTGTCAATGATTTTACATCTTTTATCATCTATTTTTACTAGTATGGATACTCATAGAATAAAAATGCATATTCAAAGGAAGCAATGCTTAGAAATTTGGAATGGAATGGCATATTATATTTGATTACCAATATCCTGGGCAAGAGTAAGTATATTGGATAATTTATTATAATCATTTTTTTTTTACATAAATTGAATAGACTGTCTTCTTCACATATAATATATAATACCTTTTATTTTTTCCTTAACTTCCTTTTATTCTATGATGCTCAAGGGAAATTACATGATTTTTGGTTTTATGTCAATCCTGGTCAAAGAATAGAAGTGCATAGTTACTAAAAAAATTTGTCAACATCAAAATATATAAATACTGGATTGATATCAGATCTATGTAATTAAGCAAGCAAGTTTTTTTGGATCAGGTTGTTTAGAAAAGTTGCTGATGTCAGATAAAAGATGTATCAGATTCAAAAAATATGTGCACTAAATCCAGAACCAAAACTTCCTCACAATGAAGACCATAACTGAGAAATTAGTCTGGAAATAAAAATAGAACAGCACTAGATAATCACTTATTAATTATTTTGCTGATATTTCTCAATGAATTTTTAATTTTCATATATATAATTTCTAATTATTCCATATCAAATTTATTTGTTGGCACATAATTCTGAATAATTGTGATCTCTTGGATTTTAACCTAACCATTGAAAATTTTATGAAATATAAATTCTCACTTCAGGTGCTATATATTACTTTTGGTACTAAAACTAGGCATATTTCATCACTATTTCTAGATACCTTGTTCAGATTATTAATACAAAAGAAAAAATAAATAAAATTAATCATAGAATTAAATTTTGATAAAGAATTCTGTTACTAAAAGGAAGACTTTTAATATATATATATATTTGAGACTTGGATACTTAAGAGATACAATATAGAGATTTCAGATCACTCAACTAACTATGGAAAAATATATTAACAAGAAGAGATTGAAAACAATTTATATGGGTGAGAGAACAATATCACATAAATGAAAGAATTAAAATACTGAATTAGAACTGAACTTAGTTATAGTATTAGAAATATTGGTTTTTTTAACAATCAAAGTCTTCATCTGGATTCCAAAATATTTAAAAAAGATCTAGAAAAATAATGACATGTGAGGTGGATAGATGAAATAAGGAAGTTTATTGTTGTAATGTGAGGGGAAAGGCTATTAATCAGAGAAACTGAATAATCTGGAGAGACCTTTGTCTGGCAATGGATCAATAATGATTGAAAATAATAATGATTAACCCTAGAATAACTTTTATAACTAATAATAAATTTCTAAAGTACAAACTCAGACAATATTATAATACAACAACAGTTCTCCAATCTAGTACCAGAAACCATCCTGAAAATGCAAATTTAGTATACAGAGTTTATAAGCACCTGCTAATCACTGATTACTTAAGCTTATATGTAAGCTGGAGGTTTGGTAATTTTGTTATTATTAATATTTCTAGCCAGAGGAATAAAATAACTGTATTTATACATAGTCTCCAGAGTAGTTTCAGATCTATATAACTTTTCAAATAGGTTGACTTTGATTCAAAATCTTAGGCTAATTTGAAATTCAAGTTTTGGTTTGATAGACAATATGAAGTTAAAAATGATTGCTGGATGCATATTTACATTTCTTCCACATTTGAAATTCTGGATTTAAGATAAAATCAAAAGTTAGATCTGAGGATGGGAATTTAAATATAAATTAGGATTTTATGTGCATATATATATATATATATATATATTTTGCTGATTTATTCATAGGATTTATATGTGCATATATATATATATATATATATATTTTGCTGATTTATTCATGGAATATATAGAAACTCGTGCTTTAGAATCATCATCTTTAAAACCTCTCATTTGGCTCAGATACATAGATGACACTTTTGTCATATGGCAACATGGAAAAAATAAATTAGATGATTTTTTCTTACATTTAAATAATATACATCCTCATATTAAATTTACAATGGAAACAGAGTCTGATGGAAAACTCCCTTTTCTTGATGTTCTAGTCACCAGAACACCAAATAGTTTATCTTTTTTTATTTACAGAAAGGATACACACACAGACAGATATTTGCATTTCCATTCTCATCATCACCCAACTCAGATAGTTTCTGTAGCCAAAACTCTTTTAAATAGAGCAATTAACCTTTCAGATGAGACACATCTGAAAGAAGAAATAAATCATATTAATAGTGTTTTATTAGCAAATAGTTATAATTACAAATTTATATAAAAAAGCCTTATTTCAAGCCCAAAATAGACAAAATAGGAAACAAAAAGATGATAAATCAGCTATTAGGATTTGTGTTCCATATGTAAAAGGAACTACAGACAATATCGGACATATATTAAAACACTATAATATAGATACAGCATTTTCTGCTCATCAAAAGATCAGCAATATAATAACCAAGCCTAAGGATTCAATCCCTCTTGAATCTCATGGTGTCTATCAAATCTCATGTAAAA
The DNA here is from genome assembly GCA_028023455.1 of Epiperipatus broadwayi. Taxonomy (NCBI): domain Eukaryota; kingdom Metazoa; phylum Onychophora; class Udeonychophora; order Euonychophora; family Peripatidae; genus Epiperipatus; species Epiperipatus broadwayi. The sequence goes on along the minus strand of JAQFVV010012483.1, from coordinate 706,586 downwards.
ATTGTAAAGCTTCTTACATAGGTATGAGTAATTGTCGCATCAGTGTTAGGAGAGATGAGCATGCTAATGCAGTTAAACAACACTCATCATCATCAGCACTCTCACTCCATACTATAGATTCAGGTCATAAAATTGATTTTTCTAGTACCAGGATCATATCCAGATGTGATAATCTCTACCAATGCAAAATTAGAGAAGCCATTGAGATACTTAAAAGGCCAGATTGTATCAATAAGCGAGATGATACATGCAAACTTCCTCCTATTTGGAAAGATTTTTTTAAAAAACATTCCTAAATTTAACATTTTTTGCTATTGGTGGAATTTTTAACATTTTATTCAAATCAGTGATTGTAGTCCCTCTACAACCGTCTTTCTACCTTTTATAACTCTGTGGATGGCTTGTGTGACCAAGTCAAAATGTCAGTATATTAGTATTAAAAGTTTTTAACATGGATGAACGCACAAAATATGTATTTTATATATTTAACCCGTGCAAATCTTCGTTTTAACATATATATATATATCTGTATTTTTATTTCTAACATTGGATTTTGAAACACATGGCAATAATTCACTGTTTTAATATCTTATGAAGCTAATCTCCCTACTTATCTTGCATAAGTCAATTAGTCATCTCATTACTTTTCACAAAAAATCATGACTATAGTTGTCAATCTTGGGTCTATCACTGCATTATCAATTTAAGGGATTTGATTTTGCTCCAATATTTTATATATTTTAATGATCAGATAATATTTATGATACTATATTAAAAAGATCTATTTAGGTTGACATATTTACTTGTTTCCATGTTATTTTATTTCTCCACCTCTTTATCATCTACAATGATGTGCCACATGGAAATTGTTATACAGTCCAATCACTATTATAGTCTATTAATTGCTTTTAAAAATTTCAGTAGTATTTATAAGATGGAAGAATGCACTTTATATGTAATTATACAAATGCTTTTAGATAAAAAAGTTGGATCCACTCAATTAAATATTGTAAAACATTGAGAAAAATTATAATTAGTTTAGATATACATTAAATTTTGTGCATATAAAAAGTGTTGTTTGAATAATCACTATTGATAAACTGAGAGCAGCTTCATACTCTAGTGCCATTTACAGCTTCCCAGACTGGTATCCGGCTTTCCTTTTATCAAGGAGGTTTAGAATGCAAAGCTGAAACTAAGGTGATTGTGTATCCAGCAACCCTCTCAAATTAAAAATCTGAAATTCAAAACACTCTAAAACCATGGTGTTTTTAATTTCAGGTTTTTGGTTTGAAAAGTAAAATAGAATTATCAGTTGCTAGATACATTACTGTCTTACTTAAAGTTTTGAATCCTACGTTTCTTTGATTTAAAAAAAAGCTAAATACTGTTCTAGTGAAGATTTAAATGTGGTAACATCTGATAATCACTGATTGCATAAATTTATCATAGATGGCATTAAAGTAATGATCTGCTTATAAGTGTATTATTAAGAAGAACATTTAAATGGATATGTGGTATAATACATTTAGCTATTAGAAAAGGGAAAGATGTGAAAGAATTGAGTGAAAGTAGCTTTTGAGAATATTTATATAGGGAATACTGAGTTTTAAAAAGACTAAAGTATAATACTGATTGTAGATGCTATGAATAGAGATATTAATGAAGTTTGATTGATTGTATTGATGCAATGTATAATATCAATATAGCATTATTAAAGAGATTGTGTGGAAAAAGTGGATTAAAAATTTAAATAAAATATATAATAAAGATTTCACTTGGTTGAACCAGAGTTGGAAACAATGTAGACTTTGTATTGATAAATAAAAATGAAATAAAAAAGATAGTGCTTAATGATAAAGAAAAAAGGCAGCATAGTAGTGGTCATAATTTTATGTTGATAGAATTAGAGCTATCTGAACGATTAAGTAATAAAAATTTTAAGAAGATTGACAGAGATAGTTGGGAAATAAGCACTGAGATTAAATTAAATAAGTTTAATAGTATTTTGGAAAGAATTAAAAAATATAGTGACTTTGATAGTTATTAAAAATGGATAGATATGATGAAGTAAATGTCAACTGTTTATTTAAAACTAATAGGATTAATAAAAGAAATGAGGGGGGGGGGATTCAGAAGGTGTGAAAAAAGAAAGACATATAAGAATAACAAAGAGGTTGTTAAAAACAAATATGTAATATGGAGATAAAGAACAGATAGGAATCTATTTAACAAAAACAAGAAATAGTCAGAATATAATTAAAACAGAAATAGGATCAACTTAATAATATTAACAATGTGAAAAGAGAAGGTTATGAAAAATTTTGGAGATATGTAAAAAGAATTAAGAAAAAAATTATGTTATTAAATGCAGAAAAAAAAGATTGTGCAGGTAGGAAGGAACTTTAAAATACCTTTAATAATCTTTTAACAAAACTTTGAGTGAATGAGAATTATAAATGAATATAATGTTACATATACAGAAAGTGAGCGGAGCAGTAATAATAAGTAAAATGAAAAAAGCAAAAAAGTTAGATAGTATAAAAAGTTAAAATGGAAATACAGTGGAAAAGTATGCAAGGTTTAGATTGAAATGAAATTTTAATAATATTGTGATAATAAAATCTCACATAAATGTAAGAGTATGAGAATTACATTATTATATATTGAAGCTGTGATAGATACTGTAAATATATATTCTATTTCAATTATATGATATCACAAAAAATATGCAAAAAAAAAAGCCCATTAAAATCTATAAATTTAATAAATTTTACAATATGACATGAACTCCCCTCCCCCTTTTGTCTCAGAGCACTCTCTAATCTTATAATTTTATTCTTTCCTTGTTTTTTTTATTTCAAAAGTTTGATATGCCACAAAATTTCATGTAATAAAATGTTTTCCAATGATAAAGTTAGAAAGTTTACAAAATTTAGGAAAATTTGTAAAATATATGTTTTTTAAATGATAAAACAAAAATTGCCAATTTAAAATTAGTGGCATCAAAAACTTTAAAGTTTGTATAAGAGTTTATCTGATAATCTAAAATGGATAACTGTAGGTAGGGATGACTGTACAGATTCCAAAGTTGGTACAGACTTGAAGACATTCAAACACTGCTATTATATTTTCATAGGAAAAAGTATTATTGAAGAAAAAGGATATCACTCAGAACATGTTCAACTGAAATTAAAACTGAATTATTTTGATACATCAATGGCTTGAGACTGTCAAAATCTGGCATTTCATCTTATTTTTAAAAAACAATAAAGATGCAATATAGTAAGTTTTTGATTTTTATTTTTTTGAGTGCATGTGAGTGAGTGAACACATGCATAATAAATATATTGTAGATCATCATATTATGGTGAGACTAGGGCCTCTCTGTCCACTAGGCTATCTCAACACACTTATTCTTATAATAAAGCTTTGGTGGACACTGCTCATAGTTCAGTTTTTGCACAGCACTGTGCTTCAGCTGGGCATGATTGTCAATCGGACAATCCAGTTGTGGTATGCAGAGAGCAGTATGATCTAAAAAGAAAGATAAAAGAAGCTTTTTTTATATCTAGAGATGGCGATGCCATCAATAGAAAAGACTCTTGCTATAAAATATCCAAGAAATGGAATGCGTAATCATTTCATTTGCATAAATTTGCATCACTCCGAGTCAATTTATTATATTTTGTAATACGGCTATGATTATGAGGGCTTTGAACCTTGAAAGCGCTTAGCCATTTAACGAATAGATATTAAAATAATATATATTTTCTTTATTTGTTTTTAGCTTTGTGTGCTTGTGCGTGTTAGTAGCGCATTTTATATATTTTGATTAATAAATATATGTGTAAATGTGATCTTTTTATTTGTTATAATTTCATTATTATTTTTTAATTTTGTTTATCTATAATCTAATTTGTATATGCATACTATATATATAAAAATTATCTGTTATATATATATTGAAGCAGTCAATCTTAGCTTAAGATTGTGCTTCATGTTTCTACCTACTAACCCGTATTCAAACCCCTATTTCCCATACCGCTCCTTTTTGTCAGTATATATATTTCATGTATATATTTGAGATGCGCACCTAAATTTGTAGTTTAACTTTCAATATTTATTATTATTGATTCTGTTTATTAATTATTAGTTCTTCTTATTAAAATTATAGTTGCAGCTCAAATATATACATAGGAGCAAAACTTACTAACAAAATATTGATGTTTTTGTAAATATTTTATTATATGTCGTTTTTAGCTTTTTCTTTTCAAATTGCTTGTTTTTCTATAAATTATACATTTTTTATATAAAATCCAATATGAAAGATGCAGGTGTTGTTTAATTGTCTAAAAATAATTAGGGGTTGGAAGCACTGTTGTTTTAATCTGGGAAAGGTATTTTTTAATTAAAATTTTACTTAAGATAAATGGGATTAATTAAGATTAGATTTACTTGTGTTAAAAACATGTTGTTAGATCTATTTCTAATCTAGAAATAGATTTGAATTTATTTTTGGCGTTATCTAACAATTGCATCTTCGAAAAACAACTGATAAGAGAAAAAGTATAAAATGACTAAATTTTGAATCACATAGTTAGTTATTAGTTGAGTTATCAGTTACTATTGAAAGAAGGGTAATCCTGACGTTTAGCGCCCCGAACAATTCTCCCTCTATTTTTAAAAAAATTAACTATTTTTTCACTATGTAACTATATCCAAGTGTAAATGCTAATAAAAAAAGATTTAAAAAAATACTTACATTTACATGCGTATTTTTCACGTATAGCGGTCTTGCTTTGCTGTATATAGAACTGTAAATAAATGACGTATATTAACTGTAAATGTTTTTCCGTAAAGAAGAATAAATAACAAGAAAACAAACTTACATTTTTAGGAGAATTGGAGCACACAGCGAGGAAATGCACGAAAAGCCCACGGAGAAATGCGAAAAGTGGCGGTGCGATTTCTGAAAGAAAATTCCGCAGGTAGGAGAGAACAAAGGTGCTCATCCCAAATTGGTATTTTAGCTTATGCTATGCGAAGAGTGGACAGGATAATTCCAGGGTCAAGCAAAGTAGTTCAGAATTTGCTCGTGTCACGAGTGACCAAATGGGAGTCTAAATACAGCCTAAAAGTAATTATTTTTTTGGTATTTATTTTCTTTATGTAATTGCGAGTATAGTAACTATAAAGCTTTTTTCATGAAGATGAATAAATAAAAGGATGTAACAAAACTTAATTTTTTGCTCTATTTAGTCTCCCAGTTCTATAAAAATTAGAACACTGTACTTTCATTTGTGACCGGACAAATTCTGACTACTTTTGTTGACCTGATTGCCTGTCCCCTGTCCATAGCATAGCAAAATACCAATTTGGGGGCCCTTGTCTCATCGTCTGCGGATCTTTCGAATCGCCCCTTTCTTTCCTTGTTTCTTTCGTTCATTCCCTAAAAGTGTTTGTTTTCTTGTTATTTATTACAGCAAAGCAGACCAGGAAAAATCATGTAAAGAGATTTTTAAATCTTTTTATTAGCTTACACTTGGATATAGTTACAGGAACAAATAGTTCATTTTTTAAAAATAGAGGGAGAATTGTTGGCCTAAACGTCGGATACCGAAAGAAGATTAGCAGCTAGTATAGATGATGGTTAACATCGGGAAATCTAAACAAAGAGTAGCGCAATCCACCCTCTTGCTGACCTGTGTCATCTTCCTCCATAATATCTGCTACCTTCAAGTGAAGTAAAGGCCGATGGGAACTTTTAAAATACATTTAATAGAAACTTGCTGCCACAGAAAACTTGCAACTTTTAAATTGAACTCTTAAACTGCAAGGAAATATTTCAAACCCCCACTGAAACTAAATTTAGTCTAAATAACTTTCAGACCTTCTCTTATTTTTTAACTTTGCCTTTTTTTATATATATATCAATAACAGTAATTTTCTTCAATAATTTATATAAATTTAATTCTCTCTTATTGCTCTTTAATTTTGTATTATTTATATTGTTTATTATTTGATTTATATATCTGTTATTGATATGTCAATCTAAAACAATCTGACAATTTGAATTTTCTAAAAATCCTTTCTTCTTTTTAAGTAGCCTTCATGAATCAGTTATTAACGCCTCTTAAAATATAACATTTTGTTAATTAATACACTTGCCGATTGTTTTACGTACCAACTTTTATTTAGTTCTAATATAATATATATTGGTTTAACTCTAATTTCTCGGTGGAATTCAAAGTTAAAACAAATTAACGCTTTGAAATCTTATAAAATATTATTTATTTAATTCTAAAATAAGGTGACTTAATTTTTTATATATATAAATAGTTTTTTTATATACTCTTAAAATGTGCTTAAAATACAACTATTGTATTTAAATATTTCAGTATTGTAAAATCAACGAAGAGGATTGTTTTATTTTAAATAGCAGAAAAGGGAGGGGGAAACTAATGTTTTATTAAATAAAATCTTAACGTATTTGGGAAATTTTAATATTTTACTTACTTAGTAAAATCTCTCTCTATATATAACTGCATAGTGTATTATTTGTCTAAATTATGGTATTCAAACTGGCGTTATTTTAAAGCGTAAATTATCAATGTTGTTAGAGACATATATCATTACTTTCTGTCATTTAGCCTATCTTCGTATATATATATATCGGCTTCTAATCTGGGGGTTACGACGGTTCGAACCCATAGATTTCTTCTCGCTTCGATAAAGCCTCTAGCGGTGACCCCTAAGTCTGGCACCTAGCTTTATTTCTTCGTATAAAGGCCATGGGGGATCCCTAGTTTGGCACACGCTAGCCCATCCATTTCTCATCCAGAGCCTTCCTCTTTTATTTTTAGGCTATTATGTCGCCCCAAACTTCTTCGTATTATTATTATTATTATTTCTTTTCTTCATGACCCGTTTAATGCTCTAATATTAAATTAGCTTCTTAAAAGATATATAAAGCCAATTACTTTTATTTGTTAATTAGTTTATTTCAATCATATACAACTCCTTGATTTATATACTATATTTAAGGTATCTATGCCTGGGGAAAAGGTTTACTTTTAAAATAATTTGATTAAATATTTTGCATAGTTTAAATATAATCAAATGTATTTTATGTATTTTCACCCTAATGGCGGAAAATTTTGTATTTATATCTGAATGAATCCCAGACGCTCCCCTAATATATGTTAGTCACCACTTTCGAACTGTAACCCAAAGTAATAGCAATATTATGTACCTTTTATTAACTGATTGGCATCTTAATATTGGACCCACCAAGAGGTGTTATTTGTAATATATTATTTAGATAAAAAGCAAGAGAACTAATAGGGAAGACACTAGACGCCATTCGCACACACTAAGACTAATTTATAAATGTATAAACTAATTCATATATTAAACTATCTTTTATTGTTTAACTTATTTGGTAGTTCAATCTTTTCCTCCACTTCTTCCCATATATTACGCCATACTTATGTATATTTTAATATAATCATAATTAATAGATGTCTCTGCTTCTCTTTTGTGGCGATTAAGATTAATTCTCATGGCAAACTTTAGTATTCTGGTGTTCGATTTGGGACTAGAGAGGGGTAACGGCGGTTCCGACCAAATCTTGGGTTGAGTTTGAGACTTTGGTCCGCTGTAGAGAAACAGCTGACCGGACAATATATATGTGTGTGTGTGCATACTGAAAACTGATGTACACTTTCAATATGTGTGTGTGCATGTTGAAGACTACTGTACACTTTCAGTACAATTAACAATAAGTATTATATTGAAATAAGAGCTCATCAACAAAAAATGATATACTATCCTCAATATATGATGTATGTAAGAGAGATTGGAACAAAATATAATAGATACTGTGGCTCAATTGCGTTTAAAAAATGTAAAAAGATGTTAGGTTGTAAAATAGTTATAGGACTTGGATTTAAAAAAAATTGAAATGTTGGGAGTTTTAGAAAAGGCTTATCATAGAATGGATAGAAATAGATTGTGAAGAACTTTTGAAAATATGAAAATAATAGTTTGCAAGAAAGTTAAATGGGAATTTGTTTTGAAATAAGGATATCCATTATTATTATTTCATTTCTAAAATATTTGGAGATTGGGATAGAATAATTAGGAATAGGAATGGAGATTTCCATATGTGTGTGTGCATGTTGAAGACTACTGTACACTTTCAGTACAATTAACAATAAGTATTATATTGAAATAAGAGTTCATTAACAAAAAATGATATACTATCCTCAATATATGATGTATGTAAGAGAGATTGGAACAAAATATAATAGATACTGTGGCTCAATTGCGTTTAAAAAATGTAAAAAGATGTTAGGTTGTAAAATAGTTATAGGACTTGGATTTAAAAAAAATTGAAATGTTGGGAGTTTTAGAAAAGGCTTATCATAGAATGGATAGAAATAGATTGTGAAGAACTTTTGAAAATATGAAAATAATAGTTTGCAAGAAAGTTAAATGGGAATTTGTTTTGAAATAAGGATATCCATTATTATTATTTCATTTCTAAAATATTTGGAGATTGGGATAGAATAATTAGGAATAGGAATGGAGATTTCCATAGTTAGAACCAAGAGAAGATATAATGTGCCAATTCTTTTGCAGATAATATGGCATTTTTTATAAACAGTGTAAAAGATATGGAGATATTATTAGAAGTGTAAAGTAACTGAAGAAATTATGAAATTTAAATTTAATGAAGAAAAATCTAATTCTAATATTTAATGGGATGAATAAAATTGAATAATAGATAAGGAAGATATTTATCTTGAAAAGTGGAGAAGTATTATGTTAAATGGAATAAAAAATTACATACATTGTTGAGAATTAGAATTGAAAAAGAAAACAAAAGATAAAATAGATTTCATTAAAATCATTTGAAAATGAATTAAATGTATTGGGTATAGGAAAAGTATATTAAAAAAAAATGATGGTATGTTTTTTAATGGTACTTATTACTTATAAAACGAATTACATTTGATTATTAATTATTTTAATAAAAGCTCATATATAAATATCTAAAGATGCTAAATTAATTCTGAAAGTCTACTGGGGAGAAAAAAAACAAACGAAGACAAAATATTATGATTGCCTCTCCTTTTTCTTTTTTGATGTATAGTAATTAAATATAGAATCCCTATCAAGATAAATATTGTTTTCTAAATTTTATAATTGATCATGAGAGATATTTTAAATATTTCTAACAATTCTGAAACTCAAAAATAGAACATTTACATTCGATTTTTTCAATTGTGTATTTATTTGCATTTTTAGCTTATAAGAACACAATATAAAATGCTATGTAACCTTGATGTTAGACACATATAGAATTATGTACATAAAAATTATGGTATGATAATAAATAAATTACTTTTGTAAATTTTTTATGATTTTTTTTTCTATTTGCAGAGCAATTAAAAAGATATTTAAATAGTTATTTTTTTTTTTTACTACTTAATACCATCTATTGATAATATTAATACCCTGCACAGTTTGGAGTGGTTGATAGATAGAATGGCCCTGAAACTTCTTATAAACCCTAGAATCATAAAACATTCTATATTTTTATTATAATATTAATTATAAATTGAATAGATTTAAATATTAACTTTTAATCATTTTTATAAAATTCCAATAAAACATATAAAATATCAATAATTGAAAGAAACCCATGTTTGTGATCATTTAGAATGAACAGAGTTTATTGAAAATATTTCCTCAAATATTAAAATTAAACTAAATATGAGAATAAAAAAAAAGTCAACCCTCTATTGACTAAGCTTTATAGCCATAACATACACAAGTGCAGAACTAAGATATGTTTGCTATCACAAATATCTATAATTACTATTTTGCTATTTGGTGTGATCCTACTTATTGAATTCATTAGTAATGGCTGTATTTAGCCTTTGCACATGTGAAAAAAACTTCAAATTAAAAAAAAAAATTGCGTCAGAATACTCTCATTTTAATATTTATATTATATACCATACAAATCCACTGTGAAGTAAAAAAGTTGTATCAGATAAGGAAAGTATATTTTATTTACCATATGAAAACAAGATAGTAATTAAGAATAATAAATTACTGATAACAATGAAACATCATTAGACATGCAATAGAAACTTATTATCTTGATTGCTAAACATTTTCTTGGCCAAAAAATGCATTTTTTAAAAAAATAATTAATTTATTTTTGACTTTTAAAAGATAATCACATATTAATTTAAATATTTGTCCTCATTACTTCCAATCATTAGCAATTCCCTATCCAATAAAAGTTCTCCAAAATCAATCCAATTCCAATCCATAGCTTTGTTTCTCCACAAAATTCCAGAAAACTTATTTATCTAATCTATTCATATACATATGATTTCATTCTAGGTCTTTTACAATGTCATCTCTTCAAAAAATATGTTCAGATCAATTACATTTTAGCTTCTTAATTTTTTCAGTAATGTTAGTGCGACCTGCTTCACTTATATAATATGCTTTTGATCCTTTCATATTATTCCCAAAATATATTTCTCCATTCTTTATTGTGTAGTCTGAACTCTCTGAATTGCTCTTTTGTTAACACCCAAATTTTACATCCATATGTCTCCCTTTTAAAAATACATAAACATATTTTATTTTAACATTAGATTATTTCTACCAAAAGCATTCCATTCAAGTTTGATTCTATGATTAATTTTATCCATTACATCTTTGTCTAGTTGCAGGAAGAAGTTTGTTATTAATTGAAAATAGACTCTTTGATATCTCTTTGAGGCCTTAAAAGAACTAAGCATGGCAAAATTCTAATATTCACTACATATATTCTTGTCATTGCAGCTATTATTATTGCATGATTTTTCATATGGTAAATGAATATGGATAGTTGTTACCAATAAACATCAACCATCTTGATAAATTTACTGACTTTTTCCTCTGAATTAAGATCAAGAAATATCTTAAACATTCTAATAATTTTTACTGAAATATTGACTAGGATTTCTTAAAGGCAAAATAAATGCATGGATAAATGATTTCTTTTCTGATAGATATTTGCAATCACAACAGATAAAATTAACTTCTGACCCTTATTCACAATAGTCTGTAAAATACTAAGCTGGGTCTGTGATGTGATTGGTAGTGAAAACAGAGGGTGCTAAGAATCACTTGATTGTTGTCCCAGGCTATCATTAAAAAAAAAAATCCTTTTATTTAAGTATCTACAACTGTAGATAGCATTCAAATAAAAGAAGATTGTATGATTTGGAAAAACTGTATAACCTTAAATAAGGCATTGCTGGATTTTGTGAAGATAAAAAAAGAGGTGATCAGATAATTGATTTAAAAAGTGGATATGAACTTTATTTCAAAGGCACAACATAAAACTGAAAGACCAATATTAAGGAGACTGATGATATATAGAACATAATAGAAGATAACAAATGCAAATATTCATGATTATATTTCAACAAATTATCATTGTGATAGGATTTTTATATGGATGTAGAAAGTGTTTTTTAATCAAACCAAACATTTTAAAATGGAGGCTTAAGTACTAGAATTAGTAACCAATCAAAAAATGAAAGTGCTATAAATTTGGTTATAGTAAAAGAGAGAGAGAGAGAGAGAGAGAGAGAGAGAGAAAACAGAAATTTGTATTCATAAAAACAACAACAACTGCATGTTATGAATTCTTTCTATGAAAAAAAATGTTAAATGAAAAGAGACATAAAAACATTCATATAAAGGTGTAGCAGAATTGTGTTATATTTTAATTAACAGAAAATATATTTCAAGATAGTAATGTTCTTAATAGAATCAACACAAAAATGATCATTGATTATTAAAATATAAGATACATGTTAAAGTAAAAGCAGAGAGACAAAAATACAATGAAAGGCAATATTATCAGCTGATATTACTCATATTCAGAAACCCTCCAGTAAATTCAAATTAGAATTTGATAATTATTTTAAAATATTAACTGGTTTTGAAGTTAGTTCAGACTTGAAAATGAAATCATTAATAAGATAACTAATATTCTATTAAAACATCAAAAAAGATAGTACATAAAATAGCAATTTATCAATAAATTTTCTAATGAGACAACACAGGGTATGGATAAAAAAAGAAATGTAAACATTTTTAAAAATAATAATTAAATATCTAGAGTTCTGTAAAATGGTATTAAAAATAATTTTAAATGATGTAAGAAAATATAAATGCAAATTGGAAACAAAAATTGTAAAATAGTATAAAAGTCTGAAAAAAAGTAAGACCCTATCATTGCATCACTTTGTAAAAAAAAGTAAAAAAGAAACTATTATTAAAAAGAGAGATGACATCATGAAATACATAAAAGAGTTCTATAAAAAAAGTTATATAATAATAAAGAACAAGAAAACAAAGTATCTTCTATAGTTACATTTACGAATTGTCCAGAATTTTAAATGAAGTGAGACATGCAATTAAATCTATAAAAAAGGAAAAGCTCCAGAAATTGATAGAACTTATTATTGATATCTTAAAAGAAGCAGATGAAGGTAGAAAAAAATTGTTGACAAAGTTATTACCAAACCTCTAAATGATAAAGAATATACCAGATAATTAGGAAAAATGTAGTAGTACTGTTGATATTTAAGAAAAGAAGATATTAAAAACTACAGACTTTATCAGGTTTTTATCAGTTCTATATAATTACAATTCATCTAAATTATATTTTGAATTCTAACTAACTGAAAGAATAAATTTGGTTTAAAAGTAGTTTTATCACATTCAACTATTAAAAAAAATTCTAGGCAAGCCCAAACAATCAATATGAGTTATCTTTGAATTTATAGATTATAAAAAAGTAATTGATTTAATAAACATTTCTACAATGATTAAAGCTTTGAATCATCAAAATATAAATGTAGATCTGCCATATTCTGAAGAATATTTATCAAAATGGAACAGCAGTGATTTAATTACATGGTCATACTAAAAAGATTAACATTGGGAAAGGAGGACTTGGGATGATTCCAAAATCTTTTACAACAGTTTTATAAAAAGTATTTTGCAGATTAAACTTAGAGACTGAAAATAACTTGAGAAAATTTAAGTCATCTAGATTTTGTAAATAATGTAACAGTTTTTGCAAATAATATTTTAGAACTTCAAAAAATACTAGAAAAGCTATTAGATGAAAGAAAAAAAATAAAACTGAAGATAAATATTAAATAGATTAAAGTAATGGCAATAGATTTTCTCAGGAGAAAAAAATAAGGATTGATTGATACTCATAAAGTAGAAGAAATTAATTCTTGGATATTTAACAGAAGAGCAATACAAAATATTGGATCACTCAATGAAATATGAAAAGATGTATGATGGGAGCAAAAAGAAGGAATCAAAAGTAGAATAATTGGATGGGAGAACCATCAAAAATCATTTTTATGATAAAAGAATTAAGAGATTGAAATGAAATTAACCTAGACTTACTGATAGCAGAGATGATAATAGACAGTTTAAGTCTTAATTTTTAATTTGCACTTTACACCAAAAAGTGAAGCTTAGTATTATTAGAAAAGAATTATAAGGTTTAGCACTTTCTGAGCACTTAGGTCTCCATATTCATAGTCTATCTTGGGAGTGTCAGCTTGCTGCTAAGCCTTATAATTCTTTTCTAATAATACTAAGCTTCACTTTTTTGCATAAAGCACAATTTAAAACTGACCACTCAAAGATGAAGTAAAAACAAGGATTTCATTTCATTTTAGTCTTAATCTGGATTCCAAAAGATTGTAAAAAACTTAAAAAGAAACCACCTGAGATGGATGGATAAAATAAAAAAGTTTCTTGGCATGATGTTGGAAATAAACATCAGGAATTAGAAAAACTGGATTAAACTGGGTCTTTCATCCTGCGGTGGAATGATAATGTTTGAAAATGATGATGCTAATGTTTTCAATTGAATTAATTTAATCTGATCAAGATATTTGTAATTATTAACTTCTTCTAAGTCATTATTATCAATCTTATTTTCTTTCACTTTTAAAAAAGCACTAAAGATTATTCTTTTTTTTTCATATGTCATAGCATCATCCGGGAGGGAGGTGAACCCACAACAACCATCTGCAAACAACTGCTTGCTTGCAAGGCGGTTGCACTGATCTCTTGGCTTCAGTTTTGTTTTCGTATTGATTTTTGATAACTTTCAATGTAAAAGTAACTATCTCATCAGGTAAATTAAATACTTTAAATAATCTCCATGCATTCTTATTCATTTAGTTTCTTGTTTTAATTTTTTCTGGTAAATATTTTGGAGACAAGAAATCACTCTTCCGTATACTCTTGTCAGTATTAATGTTAATGTCACTATGCAAACTCTGCTGCATTATGGTAAATATTTTTGAGAATTTGATGGTATTGTCTCTGTCTTGACTTTTCATAGGTTTAATTTCTGATGAAATGTTTATTGAATCAAATATCTTTTCATAATCTACAAATTCAAACATATCAAATCATATAAATGAAATCCCATAATTATGCTGTAATAAATAATTCATGACTATAAATATTTCTTCCACAAAGCACAAATTTTTTAAATATTTATTGATTAATCCTTAAATATAATTTTGGTGCAGAGCGATCTCTTCAAAAGAAAAACGTTGATATAACAATATATTAGATCATCAAATGTATTACAGGAAATAATATAATTTGAACTTATTTTGGCATTCTGAAAACAGCAGTTAGTTGCTGTAAATTTTATATCAATCTAAGTATATGTAATAAAAGAAAAAGCATGAAGTATTTTTTTTAAAAAATATTGTAATTTATCGTATAAGATTATAATAATTGTTAAATAAAGCCATTAGAAATAAAAATGTTATGTTAAATAATTGAAAGGTATTTAATAATATAATTTTGCAAATCTATCATTAGTCATATTAACAGAAAATCAGCAAAAAGTTTTGGAATGAAGGCCTATGTTCATTTGAAATGGTTGGGAGAACCCACATATTAAAATTGTTATTGGAAGTGAATTAGGTTTAAATTTAAAAAAAAAATAACGATAAAATTCTTAAACAAACCACACAAATAATAAAAAAATATACTAGATAAATTAAATCAATAACAAACAAACACATTCTTCTATTTTAAAAATATCCCATTAATTTCAAAATACATACAAAACGAATCACTTGAAAACTTCTTTATAAATCTTGACTTATTATATTGTTTTGTATATATATTGAAATATACTAGATCTAATAATCACAAATGGAATAAATCAATTTAGAGTTTTAAAAGAATCCTTAGAGAATATTACCAAAATCACACTTTTCTTTATGTTTGCTGTAATATCATATAAATACAATTTATCCAAACTTCAAACACTTTTTAGCAAACTTTATTTGTACATACTGAAACAGACAGATCGAAGAACCGATCTTCGTTTCATGTGTTTTAAGTACGGTAATTCGAACCACTATCTGCCCGCAGTGAGATTTGTCTATTTTCAGTCATAATAAAAAAATTAGTTATATATTTTAAGTTTTGTAGATCAATAGGTAAGATTCCGTATATAAATGTCACAAACCATGAAATAATATTCGTGTGTGCGTGGTTTGTGGATTTATATCAATTTAATTTAAAGTTATTAGGTATTTGTTTGAATTTTGTTTTTTTTTAAAATTGTACAAAGTCATTTAAAAATGCTATCAAAAGTCACATTCCTTTATCAGTGTTTTTAATTAAAATCTAAATTACACAAATGTACAGAGTAATTAAATTGTATTCAAATTAGATAAGAAATGTAGATTTGTAATTACCTGTCAATTTAAAAATTCTATCAAAGTAAAAGGACAATGGGAACGGATAATTAATGTTGTATGGTCAATGATGGTGGAAGCTAGAGAAAGTAGGAGGAGCTTAAACACAAAAACCAGGCGGAAAGGTCAATCGGGCCATCTTAGAGAAAAACTTATTCTAACTTTAGGTTGAGAGAAGTAGTCTTAAGACAGCACTGAGCTGCTAGAGTAATTCCTAGAACTTTGTTAAAAGCTACCTGTAAACCAATGTGAGGGCTAAGGACAGAGCTGACTCTGTCTCCAAATTGAATTTGCGCTTGACGTTGTTTGTGCTTCATGTTTCTTCCAACTCCAAATGAATGTGCAAAACTTAAGCCATCGTGGAATCTCAAACGGAAAACCAAGCCGATGAAGAAAGAAGAGTAATGTGTAAGAATTTTAACTTTTCAGCAATGGACAATCAAATAATATATTTTTTTATATGCTATTGTTTAACCGTCAGTAAATTTTTCTTTAATCGTCTTTAGAAATAAGTTATAAAATTGTAATTAAGAGAATAGTATAAAAATTGTAATTAAGAGAATAATAATTCAAATGAGTTTAATTTTTTGGTCCATAACAACGCCAATAGTAATATTCCCAATCTAAACTGGCACAATAATGATCAAGTTATTTTAAAAGTAAATTTCGAATTCTGAATTAAATATTTTTTTTATATTTCGAGTTGGTAAATGTTAAATCCCTTTATTATTCTATTTTAAGTGGTCATATAATTGCAATCTAAGGTTCAATGCTAAATATATATATATATTGGTTTTAAAGTGTTATATTAATGTCATGTATGATATGAGAAATAACTCACTGTATAATTTAATACTATCGCTATCGCCTGTCAACCTGGAGGGCCAAGGGTTTCAGAGTAAATTTAATTAATTATTGTTCTCGCGGTCAGTTTAATTCCGCTATATTTTATTGGGATAAGGATCTCAGCCTGTGGTGTAGAAATAGACGAATAGACTCCAGGTTTTGTATAATTTCTTTTAAAAATCCACTTCAAGTACTCGTCCTTGATGTCTGTGGCAATGCCTTCCCTTCGCTGAAGTTAGCGTCTCGCCATTCTACCATTGGGGATTGAAAGCAGTTTCTTTCCCAGGTAATCTCTTGGATCTCCGGGTTCGAAATGATCCCGGCTGGTTGTCGTGTCCCGGAGCTACTTGGGGGCATGCCTTGTCAAAGCACAAGCGCCGGTATTCCGTTAATGCACCGCAAGTGATTACTGTAGGGCTCTTGAATCTAGGCAACCACCAGTACATCTATCTTCCATGCGTGTTTATATAAACCTCCTCCAATGTCCATCTACGTAACGGCTCGGTCTTTCGAATAAAATAAGTTAGTAAACCTTTTTGATAAATATCTTTTCAATGCTCAAATACTCTGATTCTCTTAGCCACCCGTCAGTCATCTAACTACACAGCTATTGGCATGAGTTTGTTCACGAGATAAATGATTGTTAAAGACTAGTAGCTAAAACCAGAGGATTCATAGAAGCTTACCGTACTGTTGAACGTTAATTTATATGCTTTATATTTTTCTTATTAAACACTTTATTTAATCTACCTTTTGTGTCCTCCACCTTATACTCTTGAGTCTAGGTAGCCACTTACTGTCTGTATGGGCAACTTAATATGTACATGAAGACGTTCCAATATCTAGAGAATAAAAAACTATATCATTAACTGTAAGAATTAGTCTATGTTCTGAGCTGAGCTAGAAAGGGATAACCCCGGCTGTTAAAAGCATCATCGGTTGGCAACCGGGGTTTGGGTTTGAATCGTGGCGTTTGGAATTTATTCAGCGGGGCGGGTTTGAACCGGGACTGTGTAGGTAGCGGGGTAACGACAACACCTACGTTTCGACTGACCTGCAGTCTTCTTCAGAGCTATGATATAATGAACAAAATAAAAAAACAACTATATAATAACACCATAAAAAATTTTTTTAAACAATAAAAAAACTAAAAACAACATAAAATATATATATATTAAAAACCTGAAATAAATAATCAAACCCATATAAAACAATTAATATAAAATAAAATGTACTACATAAATAAAAAATAAATATAAATAAATTTTATTGTTTAAAAAAAGTTTTTATGGTGTTATTATATAGTTGTTTTTTTATTTTGTTCATTATATCATAGCTCTGAAGAAGACTGCAGGTCAGTCGAAACATAGGTGTATGTACAAATAAAGTTTGCTAAAAAGTGTTTGAAGTTTGGATAAATTGTATTTATAATCCTTAGAGAAGTTCCTCACCTGAAAGAGAATAAAGGGAATATGTTTATACTGTTAGATCAGAATATATAGCATGAAAAAAATTCAACTACAACTTGACAGAATAAAATTTACAAATGTTAGCACTAATAATATAAAATCTATCAAAAGTAAACTTGTAAGCAAGATTTTGCAAAAATATGAAGGAAAGATTTTTTCACAACCCATTCTACAGCAGCAATATTACCATGTATTTTACTTTGGAAAATATTATACTGGAGAAACTACGAAAATGATTTCAAAATAATTTCAGGAAGAATTGGGATTTAGAAAGTTTGTTATTAACATATTATATATGTAGTTTGATATTTTTAAAAAGGCTTATATTAACGCTAACCATAGAATAACATCATTACATAATAATAAGTTATACAGTTCAGTAGATCTTATTATATTTGTCAAAATTATTCAGAAATTGTTTGATTAAAAGAAAATTGATAATAAAATGATTTATTGTAGATGTTGATTGAATAAATTATGATATTACAACATTCTTTAACAAATAATATTATAAGATCGAACTGATTTGACAAATGGGGATTCTAATTAGTAGAGTAAGTTGCAGTTTAGTAGTAAATAATATTAAAATTAAAATAATGGAATCAATGATTGAAAATAATAACAGCATCATAAGGTATGTCAATATGTTCATTTGTATTCCATACAATACAATAACTATATTATATAAAATGAATATAATTTTCTTCATTTAAAATAGTCTATAGAATATGCAAATTGAAAATGTTTTAAATACCTGGATTTATTAACAAAATGTAATGATTATACATTGGATTATTTTATGAAAGTAGTCCATTAATGTTAGAAAATATATCAAACACATTTGTGTATTATGGTGCAATTATGTAGGATTTTAATTAGAATTTATAAAAATTTGAGCTGATAAAAAAAATTAAATAAATATATTGCAGATTTAACAGCATGTGTATAAAATAAAACTTTATTTAAGTATATTAAAATATTTAATGATGGGAAAAAGGGTAATACTAATGAAAATACTCAACTGGAAAATAAATCTTCTATGACTCTTTTGTAACTCTTTTGTATGTACCTCTGATAACAATAAAACTGTGACAGAAATATAATGTTAATTTAACTTATTGGTCCCTCAATTAATAATTAACAGCAAGGTTAGAAATGATTTTTAAAAAAATGCCTGAAAATTGTGTACATGATTATATGTCAAGATTCAGATTTCACATATTTTAGTCTGGAGAATCAAGGGAAAATATTAATATAAGAATAAAGTAATTTGTGTATTTGTATTGTGAAATGGAAAATGAAAAATTATACAATGAAAGAACACTTTGTTATATTTTTGATTTTAAAAATGTAAGAATAGTTTGCAGTGAACAAGATGATAGAAATGGAAAATAAAAAAGATATAATGAATTGAAAATCCAACAGTATTCCATTAAGTGCATAATTTGGAAAATGCACAAATAAATTCAGATCCTTATATTATTTCTTATAATACCTTTGATGGTTTAACATATTATTGTGCTGATGAAGAGGGTGGCCCTGAACTAATTTTTAAAATTTTCACTCTGCACAACAAGCATTTATATTAATGTACAAAACTATTAATATTTGTGTGTCAGCCTCTGTGATATATAATCACTTTTAAATCCAACTTGATACTTTGGTTGGTTTCATTCAAAATTCTTTATAGATGAGTTTCAACTATCTTCATAAAGATCTTATATAAACTTACAAAAGATTTGCATGTCAGTAATGTCTAACATCTTTTTTATATTATTTAAATATTGATCAATAATTTCTCTATTTCTTTATCTACTTTTTAAAAACATAAATGTAATTCCATTATTTCTTAAAGCATTTCCCTTCTTCAGAGATTTAATTGCATGTCTCATCTCTTCATTTAAATACATGGTAATTCCAGATATTGAAATTATAGATAGTACTTTTGTTCTTATTCTTTATTGTTATATAATTGTTAAATTGTATATATTTCACAATGTTGATCCACTTTATAATAATAGTGCTATGTTTTATTCTTATTGCTGGGACAACTTTGCTTCCAATAACAAAATATTGTTTTATACTTTCAAGATTTTATTCCCTTCTATAATTTCCCTTGCCAATTTACTATGCCATTATTTTAAAATATTTTCATATTTTCTTTCTTCATATTTCCTAACTCAGCATAAAATTTACTTATAAATTATAATTCTTTTGTACCAGCTATTTTTATAGCAATTCTTAGTAAAATATCTATTAGTGATCTTCTTATTGAAGTCATTCAAGTCGGAATAATCTTTGAAATACATTAATATTTAAAATGACTAGCAAATTCTAATTTAAATTTATTGAGAAATTCACTACTAAAAGTATTTTTCTTAATTTGTCTCTTTAACTGTGCATTATTTTTAACTTGCTAATTAAATATCACTTGCTTTCTTGAATTCATTAAAAACGTTATAATCATTAGTCAAATATTCAGTTTAACATTTTTCTCAAAAAAATAAGCTATTATTACAAACAATCCCCCCTCCCTGCAAATTCAAAAAGCTGTGTATCCCTTCTCATACACAACACTTTCATCTTTTAATCCCTTTTAAGTTTCAATACTAAAATCCTTATTAAAATAGGCAAAACTCTCTATACGTATTGCCACTCAGTGCAAGCCAGAGTAATCAATGGATGCCAGATGGCTTGTGCATAAAATCCTCATCTAGTGCCTACTCATCCAATATCCCCAGACTAGTTTCTGGCTTATGGCCTTCATCAGTGAGAAGCCTTGGATCTGAGAGCACTGCACCTAGGTAACATTTATAAGCAAGCATAAGAAATGGTGATCATGTGATGTTTATTAGCTTAAAATCCCTTATAGTAATTTTAAAATGTTGTTTGTGTAATCAAAGATATTCTGAGTCAATGTCATCATCATTTTCAACCATTATTGAACCATCATAAAATTAAGGACTCCAATTTGAATCCACTTTTTTTCTATTTCTAGCTTCTCTTTTCCAAAACATACCAGCAAACTTCTTTATTTCATCCATCCAGCTTGTATGTCAGCTCTAAATCCTTTACAATCTTTTGACATACAATTTAAAACTTTAATTGTTCATCTATTATCATCTTATCTAGCAATATACCTATTCCAGTTCTCTTTCAGTTTTTTAATTCTTTCAATATTATCAATGACATCTATTATTTTCTTACCCATTTGACATCTATTATTTTCTTACCCATTTATTTCACTTTTAATCTCTTCTTGTTATTCCTAGCATACATCTCTCCATACTTTGTTATGATGTTTCCATATTGCTCTTCTATTAAGTATCAAGTCTTAAGTTCATAAATAAAAATAAGTAATACACATGTATTAAAAAACCTTAATTTTTAAACACATAGGCCAGGGATGGGCATTTGTTTTGGCTCAGGGACCACTGAGGTTGGTGAAGGGCCACATTGGGGGCCACTTTATGAAAGCAAAGGTTAGCAGAGGGCCACACCTTTTTTTCATGACACAATAAACACACTGCTTTATTTCCTGTATTACAAAAGAAATATTTGTTTGTCCATTCTTCATTAAACACATGACATTCATCACCAATTTTACATTTTTTTGGAGGGTTCATGGTTTCACTAAAGTTGGAAATGTATATATTTGCTAATGCAAAGACAAAATTGAAATTAACCAGATCAACTAAAAAAGCATTGCACATTGTATTTACACTGCACATCTGTATTGATGTGGACATCCTAGTGGAAAATACAAGTCGAATCTTCAGTCGTACATGGGAAGGAAATCTCAGTTCAAGGTGGTTTTTTCTGATTGTCATGGCAGATTTCATGTGGCCCTTGAGCCACTATTTGCCCACCACTGAGTCATAGGCATATTTCCTTTAAATGTTAAATTATTTCTACCAAAAGCATTCCATTCACATTTAATTCTATGAACTGTATTAATAATCTGATTAAGACATTTGTAATTATTAACTTCTTTGACTTCATGATTATCAATCATTATTTTCTTTTGAGACAATTCTTTTTAGCATTTATGTTTAGTTCTACTTTCTTACTTTCATCTGATAACTTTTGCAATATTTCCTGAAGTTACATCATTATCTTCAAAATCTATATGACTTAAATAATCTCCATTTACTTTTACTTCCTTAATTTTCTATTTTAAACCACAAAATACTTTTTATAAAGCTGCTCTAAAAAGTTTCAAGATGTGGTATTATCCTGTAGTGCACCTTTCTCAAAGTTAATCTTCTTAATATCACTGTGTAATATAATCACATATTCTGAATCTATATTTGATTATCCAATGCTTTAATCACTGAAGAAATGCTTATAGAATCAAATGCTTTCTCATAACCTACAAATCAAAAGAATAATGGTAACATTCATTGGCCCTTTCTATAACTTTGTTCAATACTGATGTGATCTATTATGCTAAAACCAATTTTAAATCTAGCTTGTTCTCTGGTCGGTTAGAAGGGTTGTGTGATAACCTTTTAATGATTCAAACCACTAATATCTGTTTTCTTCAGCAATTTTTAAATGAGTGCTATAATAGTAAATAATTTTATCATCCCATTTTAACATATCCTTCTAATAGATCCCCCCCCCCCCAACTAATTGTAAACCAGGATCTTCTGTCCTTGAGTTGGATATGTGAATCACTAGGCCACATATTCAGAGATATACAAAAATCATTAACTAATATAATTAAATATATGGTTATATAATAAAGAGTAGATCCTTTCCCCACTTAAATTGATTGCTTTTTGGGATAATATAAGGACAGCCATTTAAGCATGTATGGTTCTTTTTCCATACTTTTCACAGATTCAGATTCTCAACTTATTTTCATGATTATAAATGAATAATAATAAAAAAATAATAGAGAGAAAAAAAAACCCTCTTAAGAATAAAATAACCTTTTATCTTTAAAAAAAAAGTTGTCACTGAAGAAAATTTTAAAATGTTAGTAATTTAAAATTTAAAGGCAGTGAAATGAATACAAACTGATAGCTATCAACTTTGAAAAAAAAGAGTATTTTTTTTTTGTCTTTTTTTTCCTGTAGCTCAGATCTTTTTAGTATCTTAACAAAAAAAAATAAAAAATCTTTTTTCTCTCTCCCTTTTTCTGAACGCATCTGGATTTTTCAAGTTAAAAAAAAAAAAATTTCAAAGTAAACACAAATTTCAAAAAATAGTAACTAAGTAAAAAAAGAAAAGTTACAATAATACAAGAACAGTATTTTAATACTACTTCTATCTTGAATAACAGAGAATTATGGGACATATATTTATTAAAACCATGTGATAGGTTATTTTGAGAGTGTTAGAATTGAAAAAAAAAACTACATTAGAAGAATTCTTTTAATTCTATCGTTGTTTTTATTAAACTATCATAACAGTGTAAAAATGATAATGTATTATTTTAAAATAATATATAATATAAATATCATTAACTTTTAATAATTTATTCATATTTTAATTTTCTATATTAAAAAAAAAAAAAAACAGCTTTTCTCAACTATTTCCAAAAGGATGTAGAATTTTCAATTATAAAAAAATAGCCGGCAAGTTCAGCCCCTTATTTCTGTTATTATTTGTATAAATTGGTCTGTTATTTAGTTTACTATTCGTATCCTTTTCAAAGGAATGTGAACTCAGTTTGAGTCAGAAAAAAACCCACATTTATTTAACCTAAATGTAACGAGATTATTTAATATTTTACTAAATATATAAAATTCATGCTTTTACAATGAATTATGTCACTAACAATCAAAACTTGACGCATAACTGGCTACTAAAGTTGATCCTCTTCAAGAGTTAATGAACTGATAATTGTTTCAGATAAAAAAAATCAAAAGATGATGATTGAGTACCAGAAGTGGAATTTGAGCTTCGAATCGGAACCTTTAAATCTTGAGTTTATCCACTGAGCTTAAACCACACAAGGCACAGTTAACTCAAGTTTTAAATAAAATTATAGTAATAAGAAAATTAAGTGTTGAATTTTCATTGAAAATGTTTATTTCTAAGGATCTGCAATTAATTTTCACTATCGTTCAAATATTTTCTGCTACATTTTACCTGCATAAAATCTTATACCAATCTCCTTCCAGCTCCTTAGCTCTTCTCTTTTTAAAAAGTACATTTATGCATTCTTTTTATAATTCAGGATGCTACCATGAAGTGGAAGCTATTCTTTTCATTTTCTAATAAAAATAAGCACAATGAGCTCTGCATTAATAGTAGAAGATTTAGCACTTTTTTGTATGATTATGAAACAGATTCAGGTTGACTTATCAGAAATGAGGTCTTGATTTATTTTAAGTATTATGTGATAAAATTAAGTCTTGAAATGGTGGTATATATAATAGCCAGAAGTTTTTAATGAGCATTTTTCTCTAACAGGCAGCAATATTTAATAATAACATGTTTATATTCTGAGAAAGTTGAACTCACAGAAATTGGCTTTCATGGGAAGTGATGCTACAAATAACTGAAACCTAAGCATTAATAGAGATAAGAAATGACTAAGTGGAATGTTAGTTTTTTTTGGAAAGTCATGGATATTTGAGCATACAAATGAAAGATTAATCTATAGTTTCTTCAGTTAAATCAAATTTGTTTAAAAAACTTTATGCAGCTAAAAAAAATAATCCACAAAGTTTTAGAATATACCACTCTAATATTGTAGAGAATAGCCCAAGATAGTTTATATAATGGCCAAACATCAAACACAAGTAGTATTTCTTAGCATCATATTTAACTTTCTATTGAAAAATATTGTTCACTTTATAAGATGCCTTTCATTTTACTTATATGATAGGTTGAACATAATCTTTTGATGAGATAAAAGAATATTTCTAAATCTTTTAAGAAAATGATTCATATTTTCACATCTTAAGAAATTTCTAGTTCAGAGAGAATTTATATATACATTTGGACCTGTAATATTTTGCATTCACATATTTATTTTTTATCATTTGCTATTTTATGCAAAATAGATGATTCCATTTATGAGTTGCTTTCACTCAAAAAAATCAAATCAAATGGTTTATTTGCTTAAGAATTCACAGAGAAATGTGAGCATACAAACCACAGAGTTGAGCAATTATTTATGGATTGTGAGCTTTAGAGTTTGCCATTATACACTGCACTATAACATACAGGGTAAAGAAATGTCCTGCACTGCATGGGTTAGTGTAGTGTTAGAATGCTCAAGCATCTTGTGATGTATTGAAAAACAAACCACTCAATTTCTTTATAAGACAAATATCAGCCTACATTAAATCTAAATTCTAATTAAAAATAGTTAACCATTAAAAAAGAAATGAAAATTAAAGAAAACAATATATTTTAACTGAAAGAATGTAAATTTCAAATTATTTTTAATACTTCAATTATTAATATGTGACTTAATATTAGCCTCATTAATATTATAATCTGAATAATTGTTTCAATGCATAAAATTATTTGTAATCTACTGGATTGCTTCCCACCTGAGAAATATATGGGTATGGTGAAGGATGATCTGGCCAATGAAACTTGCACAGTTCTGTTGCACTAGTGCTCAATGGTCATTTAATTACATGATTAAGTAGTAAGTTCAGATTTTCAACTTTTTTAAGTTTAATTTTGCATAGAATTTATTTAAACTCAATGATTTTTGTATAATTCTAATTTTTTTATATAAATTATAAAGGTTTGGTTACAAATTAGATGACTTACTTTGATTAAATCATTAACAGTTTATTATTTTCTGATTAGAGTTATAAGAATTAAAGTATTTTAATGACAAAATATTATTAGACAAAAAAATTATAACTAAAGTTTAACATTCTATGTAATAATTTCTAATGAATTATATTAAAAGAATGCTGATTTAGTATTTTCTGTATAAACTACAATACTCTAAGCAAGAAATGATAAATTTATGATGATACAGTTTGAAAAGATTTATAAATATTATATAAAACATTTATCAGCAAAGTAAATATAATGATTTAGTCATAGATAAGAATGTTTATTTTTTTTTATTGCTAATATAAAGAAGGTGTGATCTTTTTTATTTAATTCAAAAACATTGAAGTAATATTTGATTTTCAAAATTGTATATGTTATTTGATCTAATATCCATGTTAATTTATTATTATAAAATATTGGTAATAAATTTATTATTAAATCAACATTAGTGATCAATTATGAGATAAAATTGAATAGTTTCTCTAATCCATAACATTTTTTTTCCATATCAGACCAAGAAAACTTCTCCATTTTATTAATCCATCTCACAAATGATGTCCTTCTAAATCTTTTTAAAATTGCTTAAGATCCATTTTAAAACTTCAGCTATTAATTTATTGTCATCTCTTCTAACACCACATTCAGCTCAGTTCAATTTCAGTCTTAATTCTTTCAACCTGTTTGTTTTGTCATTTGTGTGTTCTGTTTTTGATCCATCTTTGTTACATCCAATTTAAGTTTTTACATATTTTACTGTATGATCTGAAGTTTATATATAATTCTTCTATTAAAATATCCAAATCTCAGATCCATATGGCAGAAATTTATTTAAACTCTTCCTTTTCAAACACATTTATCCAAGATTAATCCTATGATTAATTCAATCTATTATATTTCATCTGATTAAACAATTTGTTATTCTTAACTTCTAAATCTCTATTATAAATCATTATTTTTCTTCTTTGCAAAATCAAATAATATTTTAGTATTTTTAGTATTCCTGGTTTTTATTGCTTTCATTTAATAGTATAACATTTTTCGAAAGATATGAAGCATTGTTTGCAAAAACAATCATGTCATCTAAAATATCAGATTTTTTTTTTTATCAAACTAACTATTTTTCTGAAAAATTATACATTAAAATATATACTCATATTGCTAGATAAATAAAGTACTCTCAAGTCAAAGCATAAATCAATATTTTTTTAAAGAAAAGACTGGACTGTCTTCTTTCTTTACTTCATTTTCTTCTATAGAGATTTGTTTGAAACACTTTGGCCAGAGAGCATGAATTTTAAATCAGTCATATTACTTTTTAAAGTTATTTTTAAACTGATTTATATTATTTAATTGACACGTATGAGATTTTTCTTAATTTACACATTATCAACACCAATTCAAAGTGTTGAAATATGTAAATTTCCATTGTTTAATATTATGAACACTTCAAAGTTATTTCTCATAAATTAGATAAATGAAAAACACTCAAACAGTATTGATATTGTGTAAATTGACAGAAATCTCATACATGTCAATTAAAAAATATAAATCAACTTAAAAATACTTTAAAAAATAACATGATTGATTTAAAATTCACTCCCTGAGTAAAGTGTTTCAGATATAGCTCTATATAAGAAAATGAGGTAAAGAGAAAAGATAGTCTAATTTTTTCTCTAAAAAAATTGTTTATGCTTTAGTTTGAGAGTGTTTCATTTATCTAAAAAACAAGTATTAATCTTAAAGTGTTACATAATATTAAACACTGGAAATATCTTATACTTAACATGTTAATATATATATGCAATAATGAATGTGTATTATGCATGTGTTAGGCATACTATATTCTAGCTAGTTAATGCATGACAATGTAAACATGGAATCATGCCACTTGTCATTATGTCAATGATTTTAAAATAAATGAATATAACTTGCCTTTATTAGTTTGTAATTTATTATAGGAATGTTATTGTAAAAATACTAATTTATTTTTTATTATATAAAATTTGATTATATCTGATCTAAGTACATTCCAAGACTTTATAAAATGATTATTGACACTTATACATTAAAATAAATAAATTTGAATACAAATTTCCTTTAAAAAAAAAAAAACAACAACTTATTATTATGAAGTAAAAGATGTTAATCATAAAATGCAAATATTAACAATTCACAAATTGAACTGTAATTTGATGAAAATATATTCATAAAATATTTTGTGAATATCACAGATGTTTACTATGTACAGATTTCATTCTTTTTAACTTAAAAAGCATTAATTCTATTAGTGAGAAGCAAACACTGCCACCGTTAGAAAAATTAGTAAAAAAAAAAACAGGCATTTTAAGAAGAGTTTAATTTTGAGACAAGATATAATTAAAAAAATTATTTTTAATGAAACGTGAACTCACAACTGTGTACTCCATTTTCCGAACGAATGGGGAAAAAAGTATAAATTTAAAAATATTTTTAAAGATTATATGAATATCTTTTTTCAATTGTTTCTACTCAACTGAGTAAACTGCAGATTTATTGTTAAAAAAGTAAATAGAATGTCATGTTTAACTTCACAGCTGGGCAAACTTAAATAGTTGTGTGAATGCAAACAGATATCATATTAAACTAAAGAGGTTTAAGTTAGAAAAGTGAAAAAAAACATTATAGAGAATGTACACATTGCATTAACAAGCACACACATACAATAACTCCTTTATATTCACTTCTACTTGATTCTAAACCTTTCTATATATATATTTTAACATGTATTTATACATCTATGACATCATTTAATTTTTTAAATGTACAATTTTAGATATTAACATAAATACTTAATAAAAAAATATATAGAATAATGCAATTATAAAAAAAAGAATGTGATAATAAATTTAGAGGAAAGAGTAACCACATGACTATATGTAAAATAAGATGATTGACTTAAAAATGATCCATGGTAGTACTCATATAAGTGGGCATAAATGTAAAATTTATGAATGTAAATTTACAAATTTCTTACTTAATATTTTTTTCAGATTGTAGATAATTGATGATGTAAAAACAATGGATGCAGAGTGACTATTGCATAAATAAGAATTAGATAAATACAATATTACTAAGATATATTTGAATTCCAAAATAAAATGTGGTTGATCCATATGTCTTTATTCATAAGTTATGTTTAGTATACTTTGGATGCCAACTACTGCACTTATATAGAAAGATGACATTCACCTGATCAACATCTTTTTAGCAAAAATAATTTTCATCTCTTAATAATGTTTATATTTCATCAGATTATAATTTTAAAATGTGTTTAAGAAATGATTAGCTTGATGATGAAATTCAATAATAAATTGTAATCAAGTGTACAATAATTAGAATAATAATAATAATTGTAAAAGACCCAGAAAGAGATCACATGTGAGATGGATGGATGAAATAAGAAAGGGTGCAGGGATAATGTGGAGAAAAGAAGCTAAAGATAGGAGAAGATGGATTAAACTTGGAGAGATCTTCATCCTGCAGTGGATTGATAATGGTTGATGATGATGATGAATTAGAAAATAGATCATATGTGATACATAATATTAATTACGTTGACCTGCATAATTTAATGCAGTAATAGAGAGGCAGTCTTTAAAAAATTTAAATCTACTGATCACTCTCAGTTCTCTCATTTCCAGTGCAAGAACTTCTTAAGAATTCCTGAATATTTGTGTTATTTACCATAATTACAATTATCAGTTATATTATCTTTACATCTCAATGGTATAAAGTGCTAACTAATGTTTATGATGTAGTTCTAAACATTTAGGTGTTAGAATAAATTGTTTTAAGTTTGTGACAATCAATGGCAAGTTAACACTAATGGTGATCATGTTCTTTGTATGATGATTGGATTCTGTTTACAATTTAAAAATCTGATTTCACTCAAAGAACTTGACATAAATACAGAAACTTCATTAAAATCTTGAATCTTTATCAAAAAAAAAAGTCATTAAAGTCATAACATCTACTTTTCAAAAAATAAATTAACATACTACATTATTTTAAAATGTTAAAATAATAATTAAGAAAATTAAAAAGATATTATTTATCTAATGAGCTTAATATAGTAATGACAATAATAATAATAAAAATAATTGCAACTCTAATAAAACTGCAATGACAAAATGCTATACTTAACTATTAATAATATGCAACTTAAGTCATAAACTATTATTGTCGGATCTCTTTGATAGAATTACCTCATAAAAAAACAAATTGTCTTTCTTTTTTGATTTTATCTTTTAATAATAAAATTCAAATACATTAGGAATTTTAAAAAGTCAGATGATTGTTAAAGATAAAAATAAGCTATGGATTCCAAACCACGAGTTGCCTCTCCTATTAATATATATGGAAATGTAATGTCCGATAATAAGATTAGTTTGATGTAATGACTACAAGAGTATAACTACAATATCAAACCCACTAAGGGTTTTGAGCATTCCATTATTGATTTTTCAATGAAATAAACAGTTGAATGGTTGGAAGGATGAGAAGATTAAAGCCTATTCATTTAAGTTTGAGGAATTCCTATATTAATATAAACCGAGCACTGATTGTATATCTGTGTGGGGAGATTATGATTTGGCCTAACTTATGAGTGTTGGTTCTGCATGGAATATATATATATATTTGGGGATCGTGTATCTTTTTTGCATGTGTTGTGGTCATGTGTAGTGACTGTTTGAGATAGAGTGGAAAATGAATAGATTGAAAAATCCTGACATCAAATCATAAGCAAATTACATACTGCCTTAAAATTACAATGTACTTTATTTTTCAACCAGCACAATTATACTCATATAACCAACTCAGATTAACTTAAATAATTTGGTAAGAATAACTAAATACTAATTTATTGACTATACTATACTTGTTATATGAATGATGATAATGAAATTATTAGTTTTATTGCTTAAACTATTTTAATTTCCATCCATTATAAAACGTATTTTAAAATTATATACGTTTTATAATGAGTAAAATTATTCTAACTTATTCTTAAAGTTTTTTTTAAAAAAAATGAATATTACCTAGTTAGCCAATCAAATGCTTCTTGGCGATTATTTGGTTTTTCAAAGATTTCATTTTCCATTGTTACAATTGTATCTGCTCCAATCACTAAGTCTGCAGGATTCTTTAAAAAAATTAAAAATACTTGAGAATAATATAAAAAAGATTTGTTTTTACATATTTTAAAAATAAATTGCATATAGGATAGTTAATGTTTATTGCAAGTCTAAAGTTAAATCTTATCAAGACCCAGGTTTCAAATCTTTCAAGTAACATCTCAAATAAGAGCAACACTGTTTCAAATGATGAATAATCATGAACATTAATTAATAGAATGCTGATTTTTGTCAGGAAGGATTTTGTGTTAACTTATGGATTTAGCAGCCATCTTTAATTTCTTTAATCTGTTAGTTTGAAAGTGTAAAAGAGTTAAAGATATCTGCTAGATGCATAACTGTGTAGTTCTGAAATCTGAAGCCATCACCAATGAAGACCATAAGCTAGAAATTGATCTAAGAATGTGAATATAAATTATCATCTATTGATTACTCAAGCTTATAGCATATGGTTTTGAACTAAAGTGAAGAAAACTGATCCTAAAAAAATTGATTAAAAGTAAAACAAAATTAATATTTTGTTGGAAGGTACCAAAATGCCACTTTTTTAAAAAAACAACAACAGAATTCTAAATATTTTAGAGTGTAAAGTATGAATAAATATTTATGAGTGTGAATTTTTTTTAAAAATAAATTATAAGCTTAAAATAAAATTATAATATAAAATAAAAAAAAAACTATAATGATAAAGTATTTAGCATGAATAAAAAGTAAAATCAAATGTTTTTAAAATATAAAATAGATAGTCATTGCTCTTTATAGAAGGAATAAGAAATAAAAGCTTACACATACGCATATATATATATCGTCTGCAGGCAGTTTGAATAACTAGGTAATAATATCTTATTGTGTAATTACTCCATCTGCCTTCACATATAAAAGTTAATTTACCTAAGTACCTTGTAAAATGATCAAGTATTAATATTAATTAAAAAAATAATCAAATAATTAAATGTCCAGGAGATGATGTGACATTAAACCATCAAAGTAACAGATTGAACTAGAAACCAATCCAGAAACCTTTAACTCTTGGTTACATTGCTCTACCAATGTGCTAAAATATGTAGAAATAAACACCTGCTTATCATCAATAATAGGCACTACTGATTTTATAATTTTAATACTTTATATTTTTTTAAGTAGTGTACTAATTTTTTCTGTAAAATAAGTGTTTTTTTTTTTTAAAAAAAATGTAAAATATAGAGTTTTGATCTAAATCAATATTTTCTTAATTAACAGCTGCCAGTGTTCAATAGCAACCGATATGTTTACTTCAGAATTATTTTTAGGATTTAAGATATTAAAACAACAACAACTTATTTTGAACATATATATATTGTACCGGGTTCGAATATGTATCCTCGAAACACTGGCCTCTTAGGCAGAAAAGAACACACTCGGAGAGTATGTATGCCCAAACGATAGCTATAAAATATATAACTAATTACATTTCCAGGACATAACTTCTTCTTGACTGTTGAGTTCAACCATGTTCAAAGCACTTTTTTTGTTTGTGTATAAACATGGGCACCAGTTAATTATCCAAGAATGAATAAATAACGCACTTTGAGCAATGGCCACTAACTCAACGCCTAAATATCCACAACTAGCTCAGATGTTTGTAATCACTAATAGATTATACATAATTAGTGGTTAAAAGAATTGATAAAAGAATTGTAAAAGGAATTTATAAAAAGAATTGACTGACAAATAAAGTTTAATTTTAAAGACAATTTATTAACTAACATTTACTAATTTTAAACATTTTATAATTCTAATAAAACACACGCATATTTTAAATTAACATTTCTAAACTAGTTTAAATATTCTTGTAGATTTTAATAATAGAACACTGGTATTTATCTAATTTAACTAATAACACTGATATAATGATCATGCACATATTAACTCATACACTCACATATATAATAATAAAGTATTACATAGCATTTGAAACTTAAACACACATATCAATAGTTCATTTTATGTATAATATAGAGTTCATATAATTAGACTCTTGGAGGATTCACATGAATTAATGCAATGCAATGGCTATTACAGTATAAACGAAATAAGCAAATGTTTTACCTAGGATTTTGAATGTAGATTTAGAACTTTGTTTTCTTCTTCCATTACGCATACTTCCAGCCGGCTGGGACATTTCCTTGATGAGTTTTCTTATTATTCACGATCATTACTATTGGAGACAATTATATACTGATGGAGATTTTCTAAGATGTTATGCTGACATTATTTCATGGGCAGATCTTGCTGTTTTCATCGGACATCAAGCTGTGGAGAGGTGTGAATTTCCCAAAACTGCTCAGCACCGCATTTTGTTTCTGGATACAATTAACTCAACTGATGGTCTTCTCTTGACTTAACTGACTCAATTAAATTCTGAACTCAACTGATTATCCGATAAAATTTTACTATTTATACCTGCGAAGTGTTTTTCTTTTCGATATCCTCCGGCAATATCTGTTGTTGAAATTTCATTGATAATCCTTTGACAACGTGTTTTGGAAGATTGTTTAATTAGTAATAGCCATGCAGAAGTGTTGTTTTATATTAATAATTAATTAATAGCCAGTGCTGTGTTTTTTAATGATAATCTTCTTTAACTTTCATTTATTTATAATAACATTTATTATGCATACATTTATTCTATTATTGATAATTGCACATATATACAAACATATATTACTAGTTTTAAGATTACTTTTTCTTTAATTCGAATGAAAAGAGATTTGTAGTTTTTTAAACTTTAAATTATTTATATGTTATGAATACTAATAAGAAAACTCTTTACTTCCTTTTTATAAAACCTTTAATTTAACTTTTCTAACGAAACACCCCTCTCCTCTTCTGATTAATTAATTGTAGCTTTTTATTTCAAAAACTAATTATGGAAAACTATTTGATTCATATCTTTTTCGAAAACAAACTGTAATAAACTCTTAAACTTTTAATTTTACTTTTGACAGCAAACTGATTTTGTTTACTTAAAGAAACCTTTTAGATTTCTATAACTTATTTATTATTTAATAATTTTTTAGGCAAAATCATCATGTGCCAATTTCAATATTGGTACAATATATATATATTGTTTTGAAAAATTTTCATCATTAATAATTTAAAAAAAATCACTATAAGTTTGTATAAAAATTTATTACTTATAATGAAGGAGTTGATTCCTGAAATGTCTAGCCCCAATATGGCCAAAGTATAGTAAAGAGCTAACTGTTAATAATGTACAAGCTCAATCAAACACAAAGTATTATACAAAATACAAAGTTTACAGAAAAAAAAACCCAGAATGGGAATGAAGATAAGTGCAACTTTAAAAAATCACACAGGAAGAGAAGTTGTCTGAATGTCTGTTTATTATTATATAACATTTTATAAATTCAAATTTCTATTTCTAAATTTATGTTTTTGTAAATAGATTCATTAGTTCTTTATATTGTTCTATTATGTAAATGTATGAGTATGCTAATGTTGTATTGCATTATTTACAGTATCTAAAGTTAAATTGCAATAGTTTCATTTAAAAGTGTCAAATTTCTTGCACTGACATATTTGAGATCTACTTTAGAGAAATATATCAATGGCTTAACTAATCCTTTATTAAAATAGAGATTATCATACAATTTTTAGCCCAGATAATAAACTTTAAACTAAATTATATATTAATATGACTTCTTTTAAATATATTTAAGATATTATAAACATAAGGAAAAAATGAAAGCGTTAGAGTTAATGACATTATATGGTCATTTAAAATAAAGAATAGATATATTAATCTTTAATCAAGTTTAAAAGTGTATATCTGAATTAAAAATGATATAATAATCACTAAACATCTCATGATCACTATTTCTTATGCTAGCACATTACTGTTATTAAAACAGGCAAAACTCTCCATACAGTAGTGCCACTCAGTGCCAAACAGAGTAATCAATGGATGCCAGAAGGCTTGTGCATAAAATCCCAATCTAGTGCTACTCATTCAATATCCCCAGACTAATTTCTGGTTTGTGGTCTTCATCATTGAGAAGCTTTGGATCTGAAAGCATTGCACCTAGATCTTAGCATCTGACTTGTGGCTTCATCAGTGAGGAGCTTTGGATCTGAGAGCACTGCATCTAGATCTTAGGATTTTAAGATCTAGGTGCAGTGCTCTCAGATCCTAAGCTCCTCACTGATGAAGGTGAATAGGCACTAGATAGGGATTTTATGTTATCGCATCCATTGATTACTCTGTTTGGCAGTCAGTGGCACTACTGTATGGAGAGTTTTGCCTATTTTGATATAATAATCACTAGCTTAATAAATAATAATCATTAATATATTTGTCTAAAACACATATTGTTAAATGTGAGAGTGCAAAAAAATTGAAACTTATAGTTTAAATTATAATAATTTGATATTGATAGGTAGTAAACAAATATGAAAAAAGATATGTAAAAGATTATGACGTGAACCAAATGAAGAGTGTTAATTGAGTTATAAATGCATCTTTGAGGCCATTTACTTTTTCAAATGCTTTTATTCATGCATTAAAAATATGTGTAGCAGTATAAACAGTTTAAATATATTTTAAATGAACATAAAACAATTGTGCAAATAAAAATTTACAAAAATAAGTTTTTTTTTTTTTACATTTTCCTTAATTTGTAAACATTTATTTGGCAGATAAAATCATCTATTTGTTTTTTTTTTTACCAAACAGATTTGGATATCTTTTTAAAAAATATTATTTTATATAAATTCTTTATTTTTTATTTCATTTTATATGTAAATCAATGCATTGACTCATCCCTTTAAAATCCTGAAGATGAATGTTGAATCAATATCTATATTATTCATTTCTCATATTGAGTCACAGAAGTGACTCAAACATGGAAGTGACTCAAACCTGATTCTAGTAATAATAAATTAATTACATTCTTTCTCATCTTGATGTTATGATTTTTAAATAATTTTATACAACTATTATTATTGACATTACAGATGTAAATCAGCAGATATGCAGTATGATGACATTCTTAATATTCAAGTATTTCAAATATTCTTCAATAATACCTTACAGAAATATAATACAATCCAGAATGAATAAAAGTAGATGAGTGAATACTTATAAAGATTTTTCATCAGTTAAAAAAAAAAAAAAATCAACAGAATATTACTTCATCATTAACTTAGGATGATTTTTTTCCTTTTTGCAAATGAAAAGATTTAAATATATGGTAAATATCAGTTTTCTCAATTATATTGACTTATTCTATTTTTAGGTAAATAACGATAAAAATCTTTGTAAACAGGTTAATTTTTATTCTCATCATCATTTGCTGATTATGGCAAATTTTAAAATGTTGCACTTTTTGATATGTGAAAAAAAACTCAGATGAAACAAATAACACCAAAACGAAGCAAAATAATATTTTCACTAGAACCGCCACAGTTGACCACATCAGTAAATGTTTTTGTTTAAATGTGGCATTATAGTATCAAATCCACTACTCCAATGTTGCTGCAGAAAGTGGGTTTAATTTGTTTTCTTATGTCAAAGCGTTGACCGGGAAGCGAACCCGTAACAGCAGCTTGGGAGGCAGCTATGCTAATCGCTAGGCCACCAACGCTTGGAAGTGGATTTAATTGCTTTTAATGAAAAAAAAATTCTACATTTTTAAAAATAATTTTATGAATTACAAGCAAATATATATATACCTGGTTATTTCTTTTTTTAATCTATCAAATTTATTTTGAAATTTTTATATATTATAATGAACTTTATTTCTACTTGACTAAAGTGTTTGTCAACTCAAATAAAAAAAAGTGGCTAAAATTAATTTAATTTATCTAAAAAAATAATTAAAGCCATATATATTTAGTTTTATAATATTATTTGTTTTCTTCTCCATTAATTCTATTTATTTTAACTCCACAATTCTGATCTGATGATGAATCAAAAGTTGAAAGTAAAGTTGTAATAAAAAAGTGTACGAAGCAATAAATAGTTGGATACAATTGGTTTATTTTTCCAGCTGATTGGGTACTATTCTTTGACATTCCTTTATATGTATTAAATATAAAAATTTGGAGACACTTCAGTTCCAAATACTATACTCTGAAATATTTCTGTTCACCATATTACATTAAAAAAAGATAAATCACTCTTTGGGATGTATATACTTCAGAAACAATCTTAATCAGCCTCTTTGGAGCAACGTCAGTCATGTATGTAAATATAATAAAACTGATTCAATGTTAAAGTGAATTATTTGATGTTAAGCATGAATATTTGGTATGGTTATCACATATTATAAATCAATCTGCTCAAATATGGTTATTCACTATTCAAGGCTGTATCAAAAACTAATCTTGATTAGGAACTTTTAAACTGGAATGTGTAATAAATAAATAAGCACATCTTGAAAGTATATAATGAATGTTGAAGATTTTCACATGTATAAATATCAGACAGATTTCATAAAATCTCTTACAACAAATGTAGTACTCTATAGATAATATATTGAACTGGGTCCATTTAAAAGATATTCTTTATATGGGTCTAAATGTGTTAAACACCTTTTAATATAATTTTTAATTTATATTTTTAATTTTATGTAAACAGACTGGACCTTCAAGCAGAGGAGAGAATACATTGATAGCAAAGCCATCAATGATACCCACAGTCCAATCAAGCTATGCAAAGCATAATATGATCACATTTCCAGACCATGGCCCACCTTGTCTTTTAGATTCAACCCCCTGGTGCCAGCCAATCGTAAGTTATATAATCAGCACGCATTGGATAACAGGACACCCAATCCAGCACTTGAAATATCCCATGACTAGCTCACACTCTGTCTCAGAGTCTAGCATATTTGCTTAACAAATAAAATAATTCTACACTAATGACAAAATAATAATTAAAGCAAACATTAATATTTAATTATTTATATACATATATTTAATATAATATAAAATTCATTTAAAATAAAGAGTCTAGACTATGATTAGAATATATTTAAAAATATCTTTACCTATATTTTCATGATTGTCAGTTTCCATCTGGTTGGCTTTTTAGTCTCCATTGATGGTTCCAGGGTTTGTTTTCCATTCTTTGTATTGATAATGAGAGAGATAGTTTGCTGCAGCATTTACTTACAATCAATGCATTGGTTCAGGTGAGGTTCACTTGATTTTCTTTTTGTTGAAGGTTTTTGGGGTCTGAAGCCCAGCTGAATATCCTAAAGATGTATAGCAACACATATTGCTAGATCTGCAAATTTTGCATGGATGTTGACTGCAACAGAAAATGAATGGCTTACTACTGTGTTTACAGTTTCCGAATATCTGAATCTCTGGTTGTTTGGATTCTGCATTCTGTCCAAATTGAATAACAATAATCTGAATTGATGAATGATTTAGCAAATTGTACCCCCGAATGTGTGTCATAAACTAGACTGAATAACAATAGAGAGTGACTTTATATACTTTTTTCTCTCCTATTGTTTTAATTTCTTATCATTATTTTTAAATTTGATCTTAAATTGAAATCAATCTTTTAATTAATTTTACATTTCTGGTTATCTTAATCTTTAGCTCAGATTCATCTAAATGACTTTGATAAGATAATTTACAGTTTCTAATTAATTCAACTATTGATTTTGATTTTATTATCAATGAAATCTTATAAACTAATTAATTAAATGTTTGAAAGTTTTACAATCATTTTACTTTTACAGACTAATTTTTAATTTGATTTCACATTGGTTTATTTTATACATTCTAAAAACTTTCTTTACAAAGAGAAAGAGAAAAAAAGTTTTTAAATCTTTCTACTTCTAATAGAAAAATATGACATAATCTTTTGTTTTTGCAAAATTTCATTTTAAAAATCTTAAAACTAATCATATTTTTTTAAAAAAAATTATGAAACATGTAACACTATTCACTAGTGGTACAATATATATATATATATTACAATTGCCTATATATAATTGAAATGCCCTCTAGTTATAATGTATGACAATACATATTAAAGACAAAAGCATATACTCTTTGTCTTTTTCCTTCTTTTATCTAGAGGATTGTCTGTAATGTTTTGCTAAAAAGAATAAATTTTAAAATCAATCAGAAATGTATTTCTAAATATATTTAATCTGATATTTATATCAGGCAACCATGAGATTTCTTTCATTTATAATCTTGCCAGTGTTTATTTAAATACTAAGATTATATAATAATACAGACATTTACAGTGCTAAATATTTCATGTAATACTATGAGATTAACTGATTACTACAATCTGTATATAATTAAAGCATCCTCTAGACAGTTGCAATGAATTAATCTCAGAACATTACTGAAATATTTAGCACTATAAAGTCCTGTATATTACATAATATTAGTATTTAAATCATCATTGGCAAGATTAAAAATGAAAGATATTTCATACTTGCCCAATATAAATGTCAATCAGGTTAAAAAATATTTAGAAATAAATTTTGGATTGACTGAAAATTCCTTCCTTCTGGTAAAAGCATTGCTGACAAGCATCTAGATAAAAGAAGTAAAAATAAATGAAGATAAAAATATTTTATAGTAAATGTTTTTATTTACCATGCACTAAAAAGCAAAAATAATAATAATTGTTTCTTCAACTATAGTAATGGTGTTTAGATTGAACTTGAAATAAAAGCAAGTTAAATCTAAAATTCACAACTAATTGTGGTTGAAGAAACAATTATTTTTTTGCTTTTTAGTGCACTGTAAATAAAAGCATTTACCGTAAAATATTTTTTATCTTTATTTTTTTTTTTAAGTTTTTAGAATTGACACAGTAGATAAAAATGTAAACCATATTGTATTTTAAATAAACTTGACACTAATAGTTTATATATATGTACTATTAGATATTTTTGTAATAAGTTTAATATGTATATATCCTATTTAATATGTGTCTATAATTATGTATGTGTCTATATAAAGATATCCTTTCTGGTAAAAAGTGTTTGACATTTTTTCTTTTTTCTAAAAAATGCTTACCAAAACTATATTGTAAATGAACTTTATTTAATATTTATGATTTTATTTTAAGTCAATTTGACAGCATGCATATCTATCTGCAGAGGAGGACTTAATTTGATTAGTTCCAAATCTTTTATAACTTATATTATGGCCAAAATGTATATTGTGACACTTGTTAAACTACTGCATAGTGCCATACCTCTCCAATATCACTGCTTGTTTCAATTTCATATGTTAAAGCTTCTTTTTCACAGATTATGCCATTGAGCATGCTGATCTATTAGACCAGTATAATATCAAATCTCTTGTTGACATATCATTTAAAAATTTAAATAAGATAATATCCATATAGACATCTATGAACAACCCTGCCAGTTGCTAAGATCTAACCAACTTCCAGAAACATTGTGCTTTTCATTCAAAGTTTGTACAGTTAAAATTCTCCAGCATTATTATTATTGTTATTATTATGATAATGATGATGATTCATCAATAATCTTTATTAATCCTTTGGGTTACATGGCATTACATAACATTGATTGTAAGAGTTACAGGTGCAATCATGTTATACAAGATTTTATATGATTTAATTTCCTGGGTTACAATAATCAAGTTTCAAGGTATATATTTTTTACAAATGTTCCTAATAGTTTTGATACAGAGATGGATATAACAGTTTAATCATTAAAGTCTTAAAAACATATTATTATTATTATTATTATTATTATTATTATTATTATTATTATTATTATTATTATTATTATTATTATTATTATTATTATTATTATTAACAACAGCAATAATAATTTTATCTTTCTATGTTTTCTATGAATTGGATGACCATATTTTCATGGTAGTGCCTGATGCTACAAAAATTCTATTCAGTTAGCCGTATTAAGAATTTTTTTTTCGCATTTACTAAACTGGCAATTGATTCAGGGATCTTTCGCTCTTGAGTTCATCATTCTTACTACTACATTAAAATATGCAGAACATTTGTGTATGTAATTCCTTGATTTAATAATGAAATAACAAATACAACTTTTAATTTAAAAAATAAAAACCTTAGTATTTTTTTTCTCATTTTCTTCGCTTTAAAAACTTTTCTCAATCTACGAAATCAATCACTCAAAGTTCTAAATTGCTCACTTATTTTATAATAGATGATATTACATTTCTATATTAATAATGACCAAAATATTTCTAATTTCAATGGTTATCATGATACTTTTCATAAAATATATTAAATTTTTATAAATTTTAAGTTGTAGCAAAATGAACCAAGTAGAATAAAAAAAAAGAAAGACGGTAAAAAGAATTGAAATTTGTTATTTTATATAATTTCTGACAAAGATTTTTGTCTTTTTATTAATATTAAAACAAGATGATGACTATATATATAAAATATGTGCAATTGTGAATTGTTTTTCAATAAACGAGATTTGTCTTAAATTAACAATTATATAATAATATTATTTATTTATGTATTAGCAGTAGTAAATTAAATACGACCACTAATGACTCCAACAGTAAAAAAAAAGGCAGTTTCACATTTATGGGGTAATCTAAACAAATAATCTTCACAACAAGTATTTATCTATTTTCTGCAAATTAAATAAATAATGACTTAATTTAAATGTAAATAATCTACTTTATTTAATATTCACACGTAAAATCATTCTGGGATGCTTTTGGTAATCTTGATAGAAAAAGCTGATGTTGTGTTAGTAAATACACACATAACAAGAAGTAGTGTTTATTGTTAAAAACAAGTCTAAAAATAAAATAAATATATTAACACACTCATAAAATTTATTATTAAAATGTTTATCAAGAAATTTAATATCAATATAGAAATATAAATTGAAGAAAACTTGTAAACTGATGTAACTGTCTTATATACTTATCTATCATTAAAATTGGATTATTTGTTTAAAATTATATATTTACTGCACGCTAGTTAGCAATACTACTATTAAAATTAAAATCTTTAAATATTTTTTAGCTTCTAGCATTATTTTTATATTTCTAGAAATGATTACTATATTTTTAATTAAATTACTTATTAATCTTGTATAGTATGAAGTGAGATTCCACAAAGCAATAAGAAAATTTTTCATGAAATGCTATAGTTCTCAACAATAGTTTTAAAAATTCATACATGACCTCTTGATATATTTCTAAAGCCAGATTTAGAATTGATAAGATTTTACACTAACAATTTTTTAAGACTGTTCCTCTGATGTGATACTATGTACACACATGCACATTTTATAATAATAAAAATATTTCAATTAGTAAACAAAGAGCTTTTCTAATTGCTCAACAAGCTTTGAGATTAGCCAGCGAAAGCCTTTAAAATATTTCTGGCTAAGCATTTATCTCAAAGCTTATTGAGCAAAGCTCTGTGTTTATATTTTGCAAGCTTAAAAAAGAAATGGTGGCATGTGATATATGACTCTATTTTTTATTTCAATTAGTAATTTTCATTTATCTTTAAATTATAGATTTTTTTTTCTTTTGTATATATAGATGAAGCTAAATAGCATATGATGCATACATATATACATGCACATATATGTACATTTTATTTTATAAAAATATTTCAATTATTAATTTTAATTATTTATCAGTTGATGCCATAATCAGCAATGTATGCTCTTAAAAGTAGGAATCCATTTTGAATTATTAATAATGAATATTTTACTGTAAAATGTTTTTCTATAATATATTATAACTAAAATATATAGATTTCAGAAACTAATAGCAATAAAAAAATAATTAGAAAGTTTGGAGTCAATCTAAAACAATGAGTGTCTACTTACATCATGCAGAAGCAAAAGTATTCTACTGCACATGCACTGCGTTGATTTTTGTTTAGATCAAAAATAAGATTATAAGTTTATGTATAATAAGTTCCTCTTTTTATTAATTATTTTTTTATAAAGTTATTAAATATTTGTTTCTAAATAAGTACAGTATGTTATATTTAGATTTTTCTAGAATATAGTAGCTATTTAACAGAAAACTAGTTATATGAAAATGATGTGAACAGCAAATAATTCCTATCAAACAGCTTATTTTTGTTGTTAATATCATTTTAAAAAGAGTTCTCATTATTAAAAATTATATTTTAACAAAATATGTATTAAAATGTTTTTTTTGGACAATATATATTTATTTGTTACAATACAATTTTTTAGCTTGAAGACAAAAACTCTTTTTATATATCTATTTACTTCTGTTTATTAGTGATTTTTTTTACTTGCAAGTTCCATATTTTATTTTTAGATTATTTTGTTTGTTGAATTTATATTTTCAATGGAATCTGTAAAAAATGGAAAGATGAAGCAAAAAATGAGTTTATTATTAAAATAAATACAATTTTTAAAAAAACTGAAAATAAAAGGTGAAAAATTGTTTAATGTATTAACTATAAGCAATTTCTAAAGGAATAACTTTACAGTTTGCTAATTACTTTCACAATATATAAATATAA
Source organism: Epiperipatus broadwayi (assembly GCA_028023455.1). Taxonomy (NCBI): domain Eukaryota; kingdom Metazoa; phylum Onychophora; class Udeonychophora; order Euonychophora; family Peripatidae; genus Epiperipatus; species Epiperipatus broadwayi. The sequence continues at coordinate 662,944 of JAQFVV010012483.1, read as the reverse complement.
TTTTCTATACTTACTTGCTTATATGAAATACAAACACATTTTTTTAAATTTTAATCTTATCATTAAGATATAAAAATAATCTAAGGTAGTAAAATAAAATTTAATCATTGTTAAATCAATCAAGTGTATTTTAAATCAAAAATCGGATAGAATAAATTCTAAAAAATGAGCCAAATAGTTAATTTTTGAAAGTTCTTTGTTTTCTGAAAATTCAAACTGGTATTGGGACTTTTTTGTTCTTCATAATAAAATTTTTCCAAACTTGCTTTTATTAATTTCTTTTTGACCTTAATATGTCTTCAAAGTTGTTTGTTGGTTTGGTGTTTTTTTATTCAATTAAAACATATAAAAATTAAAGAAAATTATTTTTCCATTTTTTTTCTATCAAAAATTGAATTTTATTCTATATTTTTTAGTACTAGAGTTAATATTTTAAAATAATAATTTCTCTATATATGTAAATTCTGGGTATTTATCTTCAGTAGGCTTTTCTATACACATTTAAATAGCTTCATGTAAAGTATAAAACAGCCTAGGCATGTACTTCTCTTTTTTAAGATTTATAGAATTTTATATAAACATTAAAAAGATTTAAACTCTGGGATTAATGGATGTCATGAATAATATTAACCATCTTTGGACTGAGTATCCTAAGTAAAGGTCTCAGATTAGGTAACCAACCATATTTCCTGACCATCATTCCCATCAAACATATCTAAATACAGAGAGGATTTATCCCATGCCACTACAGATGATATTTATTTATTTAAAACATATATGCCATATTGTATATTAGGGTACCATCTCTAAAATAAGAAACATCTATATGTCAGGTTGTAATCCTGTAACTTCTTAGATATACAAAGGCAAAACTCTCCATACAGTAGTGCCACCCTGTGCCAAACAGAGTAATCAATGGATGCTAGAAGGCTTGTGCATAAAATCCCTATCTAGTGCCTACTCATCCAATATCCCCAGACTAGTTTCTGGATTTTGGCCATCATCAATGAGGAGCCTTGGATCTGAGAGCACTGCACCTAGATCTTAGGATCTAATGCAACCCTCCAGCAGCCATCTTTTAACTCTACTTTACTACAAAACTATGAGAATGAAATTGAAAACACAATAATATTTTCAATCTAAGTTCAATAGCTTATATAATCATATGGGTCTGAACTCACTTCAGCACCGATACCCAAGCCTTCTGGCATCCATTGATTACTCTGTTTGTCCCAGGGTGGCACTACTGTATGGAGAGTTTCACCTTTGTTTACAACAATTATGTGCTAGTATAGAGATGGTGATCATGTGATGTTTAGTGTGGTTTAGCTGCTTAGATGTTAGCCCTGCTATTTGCCCACTACTAGCTTAAAAGAAAAACATTGGCAATATATAATAGAAATGTGTGCGTAATAGATACATTTAACTAAAAATGCATGTAACAGATATATTTAATTAGATTTGAAATGAGAGAGAGAGAGAAATGGATAACTAGACGTAAAATAATTTGAATATAATAAAACAAAAATTTATTTACTCCGTTTATACTCCTTATATGATACTTAAAGATAAATCCAATACATAATATATATATATATTTAGGTGGGTATATACTCAGAAAAAAATCATTTGACTATACTAAATTTAATTTATGAGCTCTGAGGTGCTTATATCCCATATAAAATGATCATATAATTATTATTATTCAACTAAACTTTAATAGTACAAATAAAGATTGGAAAAATATAAATCAATCAATAAACAGAGATGTATAAGTTATAATAAATATTAAAGATTAATAAGTGAATAAGAAATTCACTGTAAATTTTATTTGCTTTAGCATTAAAAAAATTACTTTAAAAAGAGGGGGGGGGGGTTGAATATATATTTAAGGGAGAAACAAAATGCTAAAATTATTCAGAGAATATTAATTTTAATATTTGCTATAAATATTATCATATTTTTTTCTTTTATAAATGACTTCCATTTTAAATAAAAAGTTATCTTACCACAGCATCAGAATTCTGATTTTACCTTTCAATTGACTAAAAATATGTTTGAACCCTTTTGGAAAAAAATACTGATTTATAGAATAGTCACTATAAAAAAAGTTCAAGACTTCATTTATTGTATTTTTCTTGATGTTTTCTCCAAGTAGAATGATGGTATGACCAGATTATGCATTCTTCATGGATAGATTGACAAAAATCATGTAAAAGACAACCAGTACTGCTTGTTCTAGTTCAATGGCTGGTACATGCAAAAATGACACATTTTACAAATTGACATCTGCAGGAGATTACATAATTCCAGATTTAATTGACTAGTGTACTAATAATGTTTTTCATCCCAGCATAGCAAGACATTTAGCTATTGCATGATTTTTCATACTATGTTGCATTAATAATTCACAAGATAGCTGTTTCTTAAATAACTGAAAATATTATTCTAATCAGTTTAACCTTCTGAAATACTGTTAAACAGAGTTTTTTTCTGGATAAGAAGATCCAAAAGTACTTGACTAAATGATGTTATAACTTTCTTAAAACAAGTCAAGCATTGGTGGTTGAGAAGTCAGCACAGCTGCATATAAGCAGTTGTCCCGGGTTAGCAGGTTCGCTTCCCGGCTGATGCTATGACACATGGAAAAAAAAAACTTTCTTAAAACAAGAAAACTTGCTTTCTAAATAAATATAAACAAAAAAAAAAAGTAGCATCTCTCACAATTTTTTATATCAATTCTATTCAAAATTACACACAATAAATCCAGAGACTTTTATTTATTGTTACAAATTAGTTTTTTTTAAAAAAACTATGTTTCTTGCTGGTATAAATAAGAATGAAATAGATAAATAGCTTGTGACTTCTTTTTTTTTTAAAAAAAAAAATCTGACTTGAGTTTTAATAATAGTTATTCATTAGATTATCCACTTAATGAATAATATCTCTATAGTATAATCTTCACTACACAACTCTCATGTAAAATAGGAACTGTTTTCTAACTGCTTTTAACATCTTGTAAAGAAGTGTAATCATAAACATATGACCAAAGACATATGAAAAAAATGTGCATCTTAGGGATCATATATCTTTTTACATGTCTTTGATCATATGTTTATAAGTATGCCCTTCCACAAAGTATTAAAAGCAGATAGAAATAAGTCCTTATCTGATGTGAGAGTTGTGTAGTGAAAATTCCACTACAGAAATATTATTCCAATGTGTTCATAAATTGAATCCTTAAAAGATTTTACTTCTTTCTTTCTCTTTTATATGCCTATTTTAGTAAAAAGCTTGTAAAGTCAGACTAGCTTTATTTTAAATAAAATGGGGCCTAAACTGGTATAATTTCATGTACTCTTAATGAATTTTATCAATTAGCATGTTTTTTCAGTTGTGCTTTTATATATCCATAGATCAGCTTCATGTAAATGTTATATGTAACAGATACTAGTTAGCTGAAAGACTTCAACTCAGATGTAGTTTTTATATTATATGAACTTCACATTCAAAGTGGGCATTTATGAACTATCTTCCAGCAAAAAGAGCACTGGTGAATGCATCTCTGGAAACTCCAAACTTGGCCAACATGGTAATTTCTAGCAACAGCTTTCTACTTTACTTTTTCAAGCCCTTTTGCTAAATTAAATCTTAGTATTTATTGCTTATACTAAGGAATATATAAATTGATAAACAATAGAGTTGAAATATTTTTCCTTCTTAATTAATAAAATAAAATAATAAGTATAATACAATGGTCATTATTACTATTCTACTTTTCATCAAAACAATATAAGTCCCAAAAAAATTTCTTAATAAATTTTTTTTTCATAATACTTAAGTACATATTAAAACAACGGTAATACAACATTGATTGATCCATGCCATAAGATGGCGCTGTTGCTAGTGAAAAACGAATAGATATAATGTTACCGGGCTGATTTGATTATTATTATTTTATAATGTTATCGTGTTTTTGTTTTGTTTTTTGGTTTTGATTTTTTTTTTGGACCGTATTTTCTTTTTTTTTTTTTAATAAATAAATTGATTTTTAAATATTTTTTTTAATACGTTTTGTAAAAACCTTTTTTTTCTTAATTTTTTTTTGTAAAACTTGTTGTTTAACAAAATTGGATTACGGTCTTTTTTTTTTTAAAGTAACTTTTTTTTTTTCGCTTTTGATTACGGTCTTCTTTTTTTAAAGTAACTTTTTTTATTTGGCTTTTTACTTTCATTAAACTACCACAAAGGCAGTTCTTCTGGGTGAGGAGAATATTTCTCTGTTGAAGAAAGGCCACCACATCTGCTTCTGTAGTCTGCCATTGAAATGTTTTGATCTCGAAAATGTGTCGGAAAGTGCGCGACTTGATCGCGAACTTTGCCAAATTGTCACTAACACTCCTCATTAACTGAATTCTGACCCCTGACAATGAAACCAGGGGCGTTTGGAAAATCGGTACAATTTTTACAAACGAAAATAAAAAAAAATACATTGAAGCCAAAAAAAAAAAAAACGTTATAATATAGTTTTCGACATTCAAAATACAGAAACCTTCACATCATATGCTGTACAATAGTTAAGAGTAATGTCTATAGAGAGTCTTGCATACTCGTCGCTAATAACGTTCAACATACTAGAGATGTTGGAGTAATGGGTGCACTTCAACATCTTAGCGGTTGAACAGTTTACTAGGCCGTAAGATCTATGAGCGGCCTTGTAAACAGCATATTTATGTGCTTTAGCGTAGAAACAGCACCATCTTATGGCGTGGATCAATCGATGCTGTATTACCAAAACAACTTTAATAATTAGATGTCCCTTAAAATATATACTATTGTTTATACAAAATGTTTTCTTTTTTAGATATATTAAAAATATAGATTTTTGTCAGGATCAAATTAAATAATAAATTTGTATAAGAGAGGCCATTTTGTTTAATTTTAAACAATTTATGTCAAAATTAAAAATTAAAAAAGTAGTACTATTTAATTAAAATTTATCTTCACTTTATTTTAATATTTATAGTAAAAAATTTTATCTTTGTCCATTTTTTTGCTTTCTTTTATAAACTTTAAATATATCATATGTGTATAAATTGTAGGGGAACCTTTTCCTTTCACATTCTCTTGACAATATTCTACTTTGTAACTTTGCACAACTAATTCAAGAGCTATAAAGAATGCTATAAAGCTCAATATAGTGAAATCAACTTTTAACTTAATTATTTAAGTTAATTACTACAGATTTCACATATGGGGCACACAAGTCAACTTAATGACACATCTACAATCCACATATGCTATTATTTCAAGTCAATATATAGACACATTGCTAATAAAATCTGTATTATTTAAGAGGGAATCAAACTTATAATCATTAGTTATATTTCCTGATCATCCTTTTGATATTAATCCCTATAAGGATCAGTAAAACTTGTCATTAATAAAACATTTTCCTATTCATATGGACTATATGCAGTACTTTAGGTGAAAGAATATTTTACAAAGATCCTTAAAGAGACCTCCATCTATAGTTTCTTACCATATATTCTAGATTCAAGTTCAACAGCATTCTTAAACACTCAAGGTGAGCAGCAATTTATAATTTATATTTACAGTGGAGTGAGATGAGCAGATAAAATAAATACCAAATGTTGACTCAGCTTAATATCCAGTATATTAATATTAAATAAAACAAATAAAATACATTATCACAATTTAACACAAAATAATATATTAAAGAGTACAATATCTAGATATAATTGGAAAAAACTCTCCCCATATTCTTTGACTTACATGAAAATATATGGTTATATACACATTTATATTATCAAAAATTATTAAATAATTAAAAAACATTGAATCTAAAAAGATTAAATGCTTCCATATAAAATAAATAATATTCCATATGTGCACATAGGTATATGTACGTAAAGGTTAACTTATTAAATGTATTTATAATAATAAAAAAATAACATATATTAAAGAGGTTTAAAATATGTTAAATAAATAATTACAACAGGCAAAACTCTCTATAAGTATTGCCACTCAGTGCAAGCCAGAGTAATCAATAGATGCCAGAAGACTTGTGTATAAAATCCCCATTGAGTACCTACTCATCCAATATCCTCAGGCTAGTTTCTGGCTTGTGCCCTTCATCAGTGAGGAGCCTTGGATCTGAGAGCACTGCACCTAGATCTTAGGATCTAACGCTACCATCCAGCAGCAATCTTTTATCTCTACTTAACTAAAACTATGAGACTTAAATTGAAAACACTGTAATATTTTCAATCCAAGCTCATCAACTTATATACTCATATTTTGGTGTCTTTGGTTCTTTAATAACCATAGCCACCACTATCCTATTACACAGGATTGGTTTTAAGCCAATAAGCATCACCTGATCACTATTTCTGTTTTAATAATAGTTAAGAGTAAGCATAAGAAATAGTGATCATTGATGCTTATTGGCTTAAAATAAATAATTAACCTTATTTTTTAGAGTGTAGGGATTTTATTTTTATTTTCAATACTTGATTTGATAAAAACAAAGAATATCTAGAGCTAAGTTCTTTTTAATACTAAAAAAGGAATAGAATGTTTAAGTTTATTATGATTCTTTTTTTTTCTTCTTTAAAAAAAAATGACATAGTGTTCAAGACTCCCAGATATTGTTTATGTCTAAAACTATAAAACCAGAGATACAAGGATTCAGATTTAGAATTTTACAGGATCTTTTTTTATTAGGCAAGTATTGGCATACAAAATTATGCATAATTTCATATGATCGTGAGGAAACAGATAAGCATACTAAAATTATCTTCTTGCTTTCTTTAATCAAATCAGAAAATTGTATTCTGGCAAGGCAAGAATTAGTAATCCATGCATTAACAATGTTTATTCCCTGCAAGGGAATGATGGGACTTGGCAATGATATATGATTGTACAATTCTCATTAGCAATTTAGATTCTTTCATGTTAGGGTTTCAATTAACTTTCTTTTTCATCTAAAGTTTCTTTTCAGAAGTTGCTATTTTCTTTCTGATAAAAAACAACCCAAAAACTGATCCCCAACTTTAGTTTTACAATCTGTTTATAGCAATATCCATGAAAAGAAATTCCTGTCAGCCTGCTTTTTCTTAAATTCTGAGATAAAATTTTTAATTAATTAATAAAATAAAATATCTAATCAATATACACAAAAGAAAATATATTTTTCAAATATCTAACTTTGATAAGAAAAAAAACAAAATTCTTTTCTCTTTTACAAAAGAAAAATTATATGAATGATAAACAATGAGGATCACCAATTCCTCAACAAGCTTTGTGATAAATGCTTAGCCAGAGCCAGCATTTAAAATATCTCTGTCAGGAACCCCCCCCCCAAAACCCCTGACCATGTTTTCGTGCTTTGGCACTCCTCAGAGAGTTGCCAGGGTAGGTTCAGACACCAGATCTCATTGTTTATAACTTACATGCTTAAGAGAATAGGGTCATGGGAACTATGACTCTTATTTTGACTATTTATATGAATGATAATTTTTAAAAAAATCTTTGATAATTTTATCCCATTTTAATTAATTATACTTTACAAGATAATAAAAAACAACTTAATTTTCTCCTCTTTTTAACATTTAAATAGATAAAACAAAATAAAATATACAGATTTTTTGTGTGTAATACAATATATATATGTACAAATAAAACAAAATTCTTCATGTGTATATTTTATTATATTTATGAATAAAATAAACATGCAATGTGTGTGTATATATATATGTTAGGTCTGCAAATATATATATTCATTTTTAATTTATGTTTGTCTATTTTAAAATTTTTATTTGCCTTATTAACATATTTATATTTAGGGGTAGCTGATAGTAACTTGTTATGAGGTTCAATCATCATCATCCTCTCACTATACGTATATATTCATACTATCAGAATTATCCATAGTAATGTGATGGTTCCAAGATTGTCTACCTAAATATATTTATATATATTCAGCATTTGTAATTTTTGCAAACAACTGTTATAAAATATTATAAACCTATAAAAATTCCAACCAGAAGTTATATTCACTAATGACTTTATTAAGGCATTCAATTCTGCCACTGTAACTATATACATTATTTGGAAATAATTAATGACAAGTTCATAATTATATTTCCCTAAATCTTCATAAATCAGAGGCTGTTAAATTTCATTTATGAAACAAAAAGAAATAGGTGTATTTATATATTGGACTATTTAAATCTGTCTCTAGAAAAATTTAACTTTATTTAAATATGCCAATTACATTCAACTGTAAGTAATAGCAGACAAGTTAGTATATGCATAACATTTCAAAAGCTATTATTTTCCTCTCTTCTTCAGGTATTGATGGCCTGATGAGTGACAATACTAGTATGGGAATTGAATGTGGACTCTTAAATTCTTGAATATTGAATTTTAAGCTAATGCTCTAACCAACTGAATCATCCTGCCAAAGGCTTTCTAAATCTATTGATGAGATTTCAATTGCATCTAGGAATATCATGACTAAATAATTTTGTTGTTGGATTTGCAACTTTAAATTTGCTATTATATATATATATATATATATATATATATATATATATATATATATATATATATATATATATATATGATAAAAGAATCTCATGATGTGCTGATTATTGAATTATTCTGCCATAACAATGATCTGGAGTTCAAATCCCAAAAGAACCTTCGAGATAGCAATTTTTTTTATATAAGCTCAAATTTTTTCCTTGATAGGTTGTGTAGACCTAGTTTACCAAGTTACATGATATTTCAAAATAGGTTATTATTACGAGTATTGTCAACTTTATGATATCTGGAAATCATATAAATCAACCTCATCATCATTTTTAACTATCATTAATCCACTGAAGAATGAAGTGTTTTTCAAATTTAATCCCATTTCCCTAATTCATAGCTTCTCCATATCACACTAACAAACTTCCTTATTTCTTTCATCCATCTCACATATGGTCTCTTTCTAGGACTTATAAATCTTTAAAGATCTGGGACTTCAATTATCAATCTATTATCCTTTTTTCTAGTGATATGTTCAGTAAAGCTTCATTTCAATTTTTTAATTTTTCCTAAAAATGACAGTGATATGTATCTGCTCTTTCATTTAAGTATTTCATTTTCAATCACTTCTTGTTACTGCAACATACATAACTCCATACTTTCTTGAATTGTCTGAAGTCATGGATTGCTCTTCTATTAAATGTTCAAGCCTCAGATCCATACTAAATATTAAAAGAAAATCTGCATATGTGTTTGAAAAGGAATAACTGAGTATTAAAAGGAAATATGCATATATGTTAGAAAAGGATTTTTTTTATTAAATGCACTTCATCCAAGTTTAAATCTATGATTAATTTCATCCATTATGTTTCCATTTGCCTTTAATAATTTGACCAATGTATTTGTAATTGACAACTTCTTCAAATTCATGATTATCAATTTTTATTTTGTTTTTTGAGGAAAGCCCCTGGACATTACTTTTAATCTGATTTAGTTCTTATTTTTAGTTCTACTTTCACGTGATAACTCTTGTTGACATTTTCTGAAGTTCTACACTTTTTTTTTTCAAATTACATCATCTAAAAAATTTATATAATTAAATAATCTCCATATATTTCTATTCCCTTAGCTTCTCATATTGCTCCAGAGAATACTTTTTTTTTGGAAGTATTATAATTTCTTTCCATTTGTTATCTTATTGTGCATTGATTTATATATATACACCTTACCTCTTCATTTAAAATGTTTAGTAATTCAAAAGATAAAGTAATTGTAATGATTCATTTATCTTCTAGATCTTTATTATTATACAATTTTTTATAGAATTTTTTCTCACATTTTTATGATGTCACTTTTCTTTTAGTAATAGTTTCATCTTCTTATTGGTTAAATAATTTTTTTTTCAATATTTTTATGTTGTACTATATATTTAAAGCTTTTACTCTTTGCTATAGCTTTCCTTGCCAATTCTGTTATATTTTTGCAAATCATTATTGTATCAATTTGCATTTTTGTACATTTAGAATTATTGTACCATTTTACATACTTTTTGTAAAACTACTGTGAAAACTTTTAGAGATATACAATCTCACTGTTGTACATGCTTACTAATATAACCTTTTTAATATCAACATGTTCATAATCATTGCTGTGCATTTTCATAAATGTTTTTCAGAATATCACTATATCTTGATGGTTCAAAGTTTAATCATTGTGGAAATGCTTACAGAATCAATTGCTGTTTCATAATCTATAAATCCAAAACATAATGGTAATTCATATTTGTTGATTCTTTCTATAACTTCTTTCAATACTAGAATGTGATTCATTGTTCTAAGAGCCCATTTATATCCAGCTTGATTTTTTTGTTTGGTTGGTATCTGTTTACTCTAGATGGGTTATAATTGTCCTGGCAAAAATTTTGTATAGAATTAAAAGAAGATTGATATGTTTGTCTTTTCTAATATCATTTTTATCACTTTTTAAAATATCAATATTATTATTATTGTATTCTTCCAATCATATGATATGTTTATTATTTAGATAATGATAGATAACTTGGCCAACAAATTTTCTATTTCTTCAACTGCTTCTTTTAAAACATTAATAATAATTCTGTTGTTTTTGTTTTTTTCATGTGCCAAATGCATTGACTAGGAAGCAAACCCAGGCCATCCTGCTTGGAAGGCAACTATACTAACCACTAGGCCACCAACGTTATTCAATAGAGGTTTTTTTCCATTTGGTAAATATATATTTCATCTCTTCATTTAAAATACATGGTAATTCAGAAGATAAAGTAATTGTAGTGATTAATTTATTTTCTTGCTTTTTATTGTTATACAATTCTTTATAGAAATCTTTCTCATATTTTATGATGTCTTCTTTTTTTAAATAATAGTTTTATCTTTTCTTCTTATTAGTGAATAATTTTTATTTCAATACTTTTGTGTTATATTATAAATTTGAAGCTTTTCTACTTTTCTATAACTTTCCTTACCAATTCTGTTATATTTCTTGACATCATTATTGTACCATTTTATGTAATTTCAGATATTAAATTCTTCATAATGGATCATTTTTAAATACTTCTAGATTCCTTTTTTTTTCATATCTTGTTTGTCTCAATTAAAGCTTTACAGATGAATTACTGCTTTTTTGTATCTATTACTTTTGTTGCCATTCTTAATAGAATATTGATTTCAGATAAGTTTGAATTATTTTCAAAATTTGTTAATGTTTTAAGATGATGAATTCATTGGACTATTTCAGAAGATTATGAATATTAACATCTAAGATAAACATTTTTTACATAATTTTCATCTTCCTAATTTTGCATTCATTGATATCTTATATCTCACCAATCAATGATCATATTCTTGTTGAATCTAATAAGACCATTACAGTATTAAAATATCTATTCTCAGTCAAAATATAATTCCATTCTGCTTTACTTTCAATTGGTTGTTTCTATGTCCATTTCCAGCTACCATTTTTATCAAAGAAATCACCCAATTCTCCTGAAATCTTCCATTTGTTTGTTTCTATCTTTATTTCATATTATTCTCAAAGAAAAAATTCATAATATATAATTTTTGCTTTTTCTGAAAATTCCACAAGTCTGTTTGCTCTTTTATTTCTCTCATCAAAATTGAATTAATTCAAGGACTTTCATCTTTTAATAATTGTTCAATTCTAACATCAAAGTCTTTCATGACTATTTTAAAATGTTGTTTGGTATGATCAAAAGCATTTTGTATATGTATATAAATATATTATTCTATTTCATCGTAATGAGACTTTGTTGAAGCATAAACTTGTAGTACTTGCAATTGGTAACTAAATAATTGATCTTCCCATTCTATCTGGGATACCATCAATCTTCTACTTTTTATTTATAATGAATTACTCTCCATTTATGCCTTGTGCCTTTATAGTAAAGTACAGTTTTCAAATCATTTTTGAAATTTTTCTTCACTCATAAGTGAACTGCTGTTATAGATAGCTGAATAAAATATCAAAATCACATCCACAATCATGGGATTCTTAGCAACCTTTGCCTTTGCCACCAACTGCAGCTTAGTTGCTACATTCACAATCTCCTGGGAATAAGGATCATGATTTAATTTTATTTCTCAAGCCCAGAATTTATTGAATACCTAAATATTAAGTAGAAAATTTGAAATATTCAGATATCTATATGTCTTCAACTTAAGTAGCCATTATCTCAAAACCAGTTTGGGTATAGGGATAATTCTAGATAGAGATTTTAAATGCTTTGTTTTGTGGCATTTATTGAAATGCTTGTTTAGAGCTATTAGCATGCCCATTATATTACATTTCTAAATACAAGCTAATTAAATCACATGATATATAACTTGGGTTTTTTACTATTATAGTTTGGCCTTTAAGACTTTGGTGATGTTATATTGGTAAGGCTATTAATATATAGTATATTTAAATGTAATTAAGTCTTTTATGGCCACTTAAGTTAGATAGCTGGATTTGAAGACTAATAGATATCTGGAAATTTCAGATTTTTTACTTAATAGTTAAATATTCGATAAATGCTAGGTTTGAGTTTATATTTTAGATCTAGTATCTGAATGTCCTAGTACCTCACTCATTAGCTCAAAACCAGTTTGGGGATAGGGATAATTCTAGATAAAGATTTTAAATGCTTTCTCATGTGGCATATAATTTGATGTCTATATTTCTTCAAATTAATATACATAATCCTATAATTGAATATTTATAAATACAGTAATTAGATATAAGTAAAACTTTAAAATTTTTATCCACTTAGGAGTGCTTTCAACCTATCTCGTAGTCTTTGTCAACTAACTATATATGATTCTATTAAATGCTTCCACTTTTTTATTCATATGCAGGATGCAAAGGAACTTTGAAACATTGGATAAGACAAATAGAATTATGTATATGTGTGAATAATAAAGTGGTCTTTAAAAATTGGTTTTTGTTAAAAAGATATATTTTTGATCTAATGAATGGTAACCATTTGTGCAATTATCCAAAGACTAAAATTATCAGAAAAAGTGTGCACAAATATAAAGCTGACAATTTTTTAATTAAACATTTATTGATTTTTATTGATAATTTATATAAATATTTAAAAATACCAAAAGCATTATTACTGCACGCAATTGCAAATTTGAGATGTTATAGCAAATTATATTAAAGATCAGCAAGTAAAGTTAAATTACTATCACAATGGCCAAATGCTATTAGTATTGCAATGACTATCTAGAATATTTGGACCTCTATGCAACATTTCTAGAAGATACTTTCTAATATTTATCTTAATATTTTTTTTGAATATATATGTATAACAAATGGACTCCTAAAATCCAGGACTTCATATGCATTGCCTTGTTTCCCTTCATGGTAGCTATACTATTGCACTATTGCTTTCGATCAAACAATCCTACCACCTCATATATATAAATGATATTTTTCGGGTTCATTCGTGTATGATTTTTATTATAAATATATATAAAGTGGATTTTGAAAAACACTTCCTAGACAGGTGCATTCTAAGAAATTACTTTTCACTTTCAGAATTAATTAATTCTAAAAATCTTTAAAATTGTATATATTATTAAAAAAAAAAAAAAAACTATATTTTTTTCATATCTTTTTCGCATCTGAATAATAAAATATAAAAAAACAGATTTTTTTTTCCATATTTTTTTATCATCTAGATTTTCTGTGCATTTTAATTTTAACACTTATCATTGCTTTTACATTCAATGAGAATAAAAAATGTGATAGAATAATGTAAAGAATAATACTTGAGAGAAAATTATCAACAAATACAATTAAAGTAATCAGCAAGATTCTAATATAATTTAACTCGGCAGAATTGTTTTCAATGCACTTGAACTTTTACATTTAGACAAATTATTTCAAGTTAACAGCTGATTCTTGTAGTTAAAGACATTGCTGTCAAGCATTGGTGATCGAGAGGTCAGCGACAGCTGTTTTACAAAGCAGTTGTCCCGGGTTAGCTGGTTCGCTTCCCTTCCCCGTTGATGCTATGACACATGAGAGAAAAAAAGACATTGCTGATAAAACTATAAAAATTTAGGGAATTCGGAGTTGTTTATGGCTAGTAGTAAATAAGTGATAAAGTTGCTAAGATAATACCAAAACTATACATATAGCAGGTGAGATATTAATAAGAACATTGTATCCAAGATTGTGGTGAAACAATAAATGATTAAAAACTCAAAAGTTAAAAAAAGGAAAACAGTCAATAGAAGTATAATGAGATGCTACTAAATCAGCAGGAGGTTGTAAAATAGTAAAATAAATACCCAAGAAAATGTTATTCCTAATCGATAATTGAAAATATCTGATATTTACCAAAACAGTAAACATAAGTCATCATATTTCTGCAATAAAAAAAATCAAATTGCATAAGAAATTCACTGGAAGCATCAGAACTGGAATTAATTTGAAAATCTTTTGCTCCATAGTCTGATGCTCTATCACTGCACTAAACCACACGGGATATTAATACAATCAGACTCCACAATAGCACACACAAAAAAAGAAATAAATCATGTACTATCAAAAAAAGAAAAAACCTTACTTTGACTTCTCTATAGCATCTCATATAACCAATATAATGTTAGCCACTCCAAGAATTATAATTCTGAAAGATTTTATTAATTTTTTTTGCTAACATCAATGATTTCTGAAATTATGTTTTTTTTTAAATAAAAAAAACAACTTCTCTGTCTTGCATTGGTGGTCGAGAGGTCAGCGCGACTGCCTTGCACTTGCAGGCAGTTGCCCGGGTTGCGGGTTCGCATCCCGGCCGATGCTATGACACTTAAAAAAAACAACTTCTAATTTTCTCATCATCAGCTTAATTAAGCAGTGCCATCAGATTGATAACCAATCTATATAAACAATGTAATATTAATAGCATCTATGTTCTTTATTACTTTTACATCCCTTTTTACAAGCTAATATTAAGTTGTAAAAAAGCATTGTAAAAGTAATAAAGAACATAGATGATATTAATATTATATGGATTTGACAATACAATAGGACAGATAAAGTTATATTAACAATGCTTAGTTCAACAGAATCATTTTTCTTAGTTATCAGCTCAAAAATAGTTCTCTATTCTTTACTAAATCACATTCTCTAAACCTTCCTTTTTAAAAAAATATCTATAGACATTATCCACTTTAAAATAATCAATCTACTTATTTACTTTACAAATTTTTAAATCATACTTTCTGTGCTTCTTGTCAATCTATTTTCTTTCTACCTCTAAATATATCCCCAATCTGTTTCATTTTATAATTTTCTCAAAAACAATTTTTTTCCACTACTTTTTTCAACACATATATACTGATCACATTTTTTTTATTCTCCTCCAAATCACTCTTCTAAAGTCTCAAATTTTTTCTTCTTCATTTTTCCTAATTGCCCACATTTTTGTTCATATACAGAAATATTTCAAAAAAATATCTAACCATCCTCTTTCTTAGATTTAATTTCAATACTTTAAAAATGGATTCTTTTAATCATACAGACACTGCAAAAATATAGTGTATTTTTCTCTATAATATTCTGCATAACCAAACAGCTGAATGCATAATAAAACCCATGAAAATAAAATCTTTAAAGTCATAAAAAGTTCAACCTCTAGAATATATAAAAATTCTGCAGAGCCACCAATCATTAGTAAAATCATCTTTTAATTAAAAAATTTCTGAGCTAATAATGTGCCAAATTCAATATTTTAGCACTGAACATGAAGTTAAAATATATAAAAAATGTCAGTAAACTTATTTTCAAGCAGATTCTACTTATTATTATTTATATTTTGATTATGATGAAGCAAATTCTGTATCAAATAACAAATTGATACACTTTTTATATCTATAATACTGATTATTTGCATTAAGTTCCATAACTTTAATAAATTCCTTGATATTTTACAGCGTCAACAACTTTAAAACAAACTGAGCAATAATTTCTAATTTATAGAATTAAAGAATTAAACAAATCAAATAATCCTAGATTTTAAATTGATTAACTGTTGTGGTTGTTTTTAAGATTTTCTCTAACTATCTTGATACTGTCTCATTCTTTCTTAAAATGAAAAAAATAATAATAATGAGACATGGCAAAAATCAAAGTATGCAAAAACAGATGTTTAACAAGATTATGGTTCATAAGATGGGTAAAAACATCCAATATCTACCAAAATACTTATAAAAAGATCTTCAACCACATATGTTGCAAATTACTTTGTTCCCTGAACAAATCTCACTTTAAAAAAAAATATCAATATAATTTTCAAAGATAACTGCATTTTGGGCTATGATAATTTGTTTCTCACATATTTAAACTCTTTATTCTTATATTACATCAAACTTATATGGATCTATAATTCAGAGATACTATTTAAAAACACCAAATTCTGATATATTGTTTTCATCTATAATGTATGAATATATAGACTTTATTTATATAAATTATAATTTTTTGATGTTCAAAATCAAAAACATAAAACAAATATTTCTCACATAATTGTTTTATATGTTATATTATGACTCTACTATTTTAAGTTTTTAAATATTTTTGTAAGGTTATTATTTTATAATTCTACTATTTTAATATACATTTTAATCATGTATAAATATCACATGTAAATATGTATACACATACCTGGCTAACCAATACATACATTCAATAATATTTGAAATTTGTTCTAATTTTTAGTCAAGTTCTGGTCATGTTCACCACATTTTTCCTCATTCTTATGCATTTTTTTGATTTGGACAAATTACCTAAAATTCTTTAATTTTAATACTTGCTAATTATAATAATAACAACCTCTAAATGTTGTCTTGTTGATAAAATTTGGAATTTTTTGTTTCTATTGGACAAAATAGTCAGAACTGTTTTATAGACCCCTAGTGTGAAAAGGTGTTATAGAGTGACCCCTAGTGTGAAAAGGTGTTATAGGGTGACCCCTAGTGTGAAAAGGTGTTATAGAGTGCACACTAAAATGGTATTCATTATAGCATTTATTTTCTGCAGTTTGATTTTTTTTTAAATAAAAAAATTTTATTAATCAAAAAGTAAAAAGTTTTATGTTTCTGTTTTGTGAATTTTGTAAAGATAACAGTCAGCACTTAGTACTATAAAATAAAATTTAAATATTTTTTTATTATTAATTTCTAAATTATTTATTTTTATTTAATATTTGTTTGAATTGCAAATAATTGAAACCCACTGATATAAAAAAAAAAAGCAAATATGAAAACTCTTCTATATGAACAGTAGTCACACCAATATCCAACATCAGAGGGCAACAATGAGAATTTTAAGTACAAAGCCTGCACAGTTACATCATTACTAAGAGACATTTAAAATTCCCTCTAGATCACAAAGAACAGAGATTCTTTAGAAATATAAATTGGCAATGCAGACAACAGCAAACAAATTCTAAAATTGCTCTAACAATAAACAAAACAAAGTTTATTAACAGTTCAATATAATACAGTTCAAGGCCAAACATATTTCAATAGTAATAATCTCTTTTGTATGTTAGCATATATTGCATTTGATATCTGGCAGCTGTAAATATTAATATTCACAAAAGTTTACATTATAATGACTAAATCATCACTGAAAACTAAGTAAATCTATTATTTGATTATTTTAGTTATTGTTCTATGTTAAGATGTGTATACATATATATAGCTCACTTTTGCATTAAAAGAACAAGTACAAACAAAGAAAACTATGTTAACTATAAATGTTCATGATATGCTGGTGATTACAAAATTCACACCTACACACTATGCATTTGAGCCATACACTGTGTTAAACTAAAACAACATCAAACAGCCTCTAACCACCTTAATACAAAGCAAAATAAGATTCATGGGAAGAAATATCTCTGAACCCAAAACAATATTAAAACCATCCATGACTACCTGGGAAGCAAGTAAACATATACAAAATTCAAATGTGACAGATAAATATCTAAGAATTCTTATATAAAATGCATATATATATATATATATTAATTTTTAATTCCAGACACATATATGAAGCAAACAAAGTAAACAGGGCAAAGTGCCTACAAATTTAAGTAAAATAAAATCACCATATTGAATTATTTATATGATACATACACATTGTTTTAGATATACAAATATATTGACTTACATTAATGATTTAAATATCTTCAGAGAGATAATTTTTATACTAAATTTTATTTATTTAAAATACTACTCAAAAACTTGAAATATGCAAGTTAAAATATTTCGTATATTCTTTTAAAACTTTTTCTTTAGAAGAAAGATTGAGTTGAAACTAAATGTTCATTCTTTTAAACTAAATTTTGATTATTAAAATCACAAAATTAATTTTAAAACTCTTTAGGAAGAAAAGAGAAAAAAAAAAAAGGAAACAAAATTGATTTATTTTATTTGTTAAATATTTAAAACTATAAAGCAGGGATCGGCAATCTTTTAGTGATGTCATGCCAAATCTAGGTTACAGTGTTATTTCACATGCTGACATGACTCTACCAATCTTATTATATATAGCATAAAAATTGGTCTGCTTATAAAGGGTTTTAAAATTATATATTATATAGATTTGAAATCCATTATAACCAGATCTTATATTATAGGTCATTAATTATTTAAAATCCATAGGAGTATATCTGAAAAATAGATTTTGTTTCCTTTGGCATGGAGAAAATTCATCCCATTGGTGCTTTAAAAATATGTATTGTTTACACAATTGCTGATTAATGTATAGTAATTTAGAATAGGCAAAGTGCCTTTAACTTTCAATGGTTTAATTTAAAAAGCTGATTAATAAACTCTAACAAAATAAAACAAGTATTTTTCTAGCATTCATCAAAAATGTTTCCAAGAAACTCATTTTTGTCATATAAAAAATCAACTTAAAATTAGAAGTTTTTCATATATTCTTTTTTTCTTTAAAACTATGGACATTTAATTTTTTTCTCTATGAGAAATTTGTTTTAATTACACAATAGATATTTAAAAAAAACAATGATTTTAACTTCTTTGAGATCCGAATGATATTCAGTTGTGTTGAAATCATTATTAATTATCAAGTCTCATATATTTTCTAACTTCATTCATGCATTAAACCCAGCTATCACTAACTGTAAACTGCTTTTTTCAAGTAAATGTGCCAAAACATAAAATGTATTATTATATAATTATGAATAAAAGTTTTTCATATAAATTAATATAAATTCTATTTGAATATAAATTTACTCTAAACATATAAAAGTATCAAAGGTCAATTGACTATTAAAAATAAAAATCCAGGCAAAATTAATCCTACCTGGGAAAAAAAATATTTTTACCCTACTTAATTCTTATCTTTTATGAAAATAGCAAAGATTGAGTATATGTTTAGTGTACAAAATAAATAGTAAATTAAACTTAATTATGGTTTCCATTTACATGTGAGATACATATGCAAAATGTAGGTGATGACGCAAATACATGTACTGTAATTAAAATATATTTTTTTATTATTTCAATTCAATCAGAGTGCCATTGATCATTTTTATACATGCCATGCTTGGCATGCATGCCCTAAGATGCCGACTCCTGCTATAAACTATTTTATCCAATTGAATTTTAAAAGAAATTGTGCCTGCATCTTCAAAATAAATATTCAAAGCATACCAAGTTATATCAAATACACTGAATTAAATCAAGTGTTATAAATATTAAAAGAAAGTTAATATAAAAGATAAATATATAAATCATCTAAATTAAATTATAAATTGACAAATCTCTAAATATAACTGGCTTGTTAGTAATGAAACTTTAAAAGTTTATTAAATTGACCATGAAATAAATAAACCAGTTCAATATACGACAAGCAGATATTGCTTTCTATAAAAGTAAAATTATATTTACATATGGATGTTTTAAAAAAAAGAGCTCATTGGTTGTTTACTAGTAATGTCTTTCCATTTACAGATTTCAAATCATAGTCATAAACAGGTTATGTTTCCAGGTAGAGTTTGTCTTGAAAATTTGTTCACTTTCATGGTTGAGAAATACATCTATTTAGCTGTAATTTGACATATGTGAAAACAGTTGACATAGTCTTGGGTCAAATTCAGTAAGCAGAGTTGGTCATCCTGAGATTTAGGGGCTCCATGATAAAGAAATGAAATTCCTTTCATCGTAATTCTTTCAGCAGCTGGTAGAAGTTCTATGTACTCCATGTTGAGCAGGCAAAAAACAATGGGCAAAAGAAAAAAGTTATTTTCTGAGTCATCCTTTTTATATTATTAACAACATTGCAAAACATGTTTTTTTAAATTAACAATCCAACAATTATTTTAATTACATATGTTTACAAAATTCTTTAAATAAACAAGCCCACATGTTTATAGATGACATTTGCCAGCTTAATTCCTAATCTTATGTTCAAGAGAAATTTAAAACATTTTTACTCTAAAACAAATCTTAAAAGAAACTGGTTTTCAAAGAATTTCAATTAATAATAAAACAAACTATTTGAACAAAATTTTTCTTGATTATTATTTAATTAAGCTTTGTTCCTGTAACATAATTTGAAACAAATTTATTTGAAACAAATTAATTTTTTTTAAACTAAATTTAAAATTGATCTGATTTGATTTTAAACATAGATCTTTATTGATGTTTGTGCTTCTTTAATATAAATCTATATTAAAAAAAAACAATCTAGTCTATGAAACTTGAATTTGATTTACAATTGCCAACTATATCTCAATATATATATATATAGTGTCTAATATATTACTTTATATATCATTTCTTATAGTCATTTTTCATTAAATATAGGGACCATAATGTTGTCAAAAAAAATTATAAACTTTTTATCAATCGAATTATAAATAAATCAAAATATGAGACAATTTGTTTGTATACAATTTAATTTCATATGATCAAATGAATTTTTGTACACATGTGTACCTTTTTAAGATGTCATTTTTAAAATTAATCAAGTGATAATAAACATTCTATAACTTATATGCTCTCTAGTGATTATCACTAAAAATAAACTCATGGGAAAATAAAAAATTATTATTATTTTTTATATATAAATTTACATATATGCATCCATTATACATTCTTTTATTCATCTTTCTTTTCCTATTTTATAATTACTAATATATCATCAATAAACAATAATTCCTGTCTTATACTTTTAATACATATACATTCATATATATTACAACTTCCAATTATCTAACAGTGACCATATTAATACATTTACCTATGTTTTCTTATATATATATATATATATATATATATATATATATATATATATATATATATATATATATATATATATATATATATATATATATATATATACAATGTTTCATAATAATTTCTTTCTTCAAAATTGTTACTATATTTTATTACCATTATATTTTCCTTACAATTTATTATATGTCCTGTTTTTAAATAGAGATTATATAGTCCAGATGTAGTATCTTTTTTTATTGTTCTATTATGCTCTTTAGCTCTTTTATTTTATTTTCAAAAGTATATGATTGTAACATAGATAGAATGATTGGCTGAAACTAATAATGTACATTCATTGACCAGACAGGATAATTCAATTTGTGAGAGAAGGTGATTTATTGAAATGTGAAAATTAATTTTTAGCATTTCAAAATCATTGAAATGTTTCTTTGCTTTAAAAAATGGATTTCACATACTTTTCAATGATAAAGTTTAAAACACTAACAACAAAATATATACAAATATTATATTCACATACTAATATAATTTTATAAGCTGGATAAATAGTTTACATACCAGATAAAAAATGGTTCCATTTCCATAGCACTGTTATGAAGAAAAATCTATCTGTTCACATGTAATGTTTTACAAATTGATTACTTGCTAAATGAAAGAATATGTCCATTGCATCATTATGGATATAAATTAGAGTTTGTACACTTGTAACATTATATAAATAAAATATCTGCTAAATGCAAAGAAAATTTGAATATTTAAAAAGTACTGGAATTAACAAAATGTGCTTTGAATTTTATAGCCTTTCATAATATATCTACTTTCTCTTGAATAACAAAACATCTTTGGATAATGACAAAAAAAATACTAAAACTATGCCATTATTTTAGAGAGGTTGTATTTAAAGACTATTACTCAGATTGTTTGCTTATATTTATCATTACTATTGCTATAAATAATAATATAATTTTAGGCTAAGTAGTAATCTATTTACATATCTAAATATGAAAGAGTTATGACTTAAGTTTGAATTTATATATTGCAGCATAGTAATTATTATTTTAATATAAAATATTCATTTTTATTTATTGATTGATTTCAGATATATTCACTTATATTAGGGGTTCAAAAAGATTATATTATAATAAGTATTTATTGTATTTTGTTCTCTTAAATTTATATTAGTAAATAAATAGATTTATTTTTGTATATATATGTTAACAATATTTTATATGAAATATAAAAAATATATTTTGCACTCTCTTATATTTTGGAAAGTATAAACCTTCTACATTTTTTGTGTTGCATAAATGTATGTGCTTGTATTTCATATCAAATAAGTGGAGATTGATGTGCAATCACTTATTTTAATATAAAGTTAGTGTTAATTGAAAACCCATTGCTTAAAAAGCATAATCAGATTATATGCATGTATTTTAAATGTTTATTTGCCAATATATATTTAATTTATAGCAATTTGTTAATAAATTTTGAATTAATTTAAAATAAATAAACTTGCTTGGTTGTCATTTAATTTTAAAATGCAAATTTATTAATTAATCGTATTTGAATGAGATGATATTCACTAAGTGATTATATCACATAATTCATCAGAAACAGTTATAAAAATAATTTGGAAATCAAAGCCACAGGAAGGATAAGAAAATATAATTACATATCACTTTCTTTGTATCAAATTTAATGCTTATTATCTGACCAGGTATAGATTTTATACAAAAATAAATTAACTGACTTGACATTCTTAAATATTTAATATGTAATTAGAAGCTTACTGTAATTATTTTGTTAGTAACAAGTAATAGATATATTAAGGTAGAAATTATATATATATATATTGATTTGATGATTGATATAGATATATCAATATAGAAATTATATATATATATATTGATTTGATGATTGATAAAGATACAGATATGATTATTGAAGATGCATAAAGATAACTGCAATTAGATCACATTGTTGATTAAAGGAAATATATTGAACCAGTGTATAGCCACAATGATTGTAATCTTATTCAGTTATAGAGCTGGTAATAGTAATATATTTTATTCTGTTACAAATTAGTGATTTACTTTAATTATGTTAAAAGCTTGTTAGTATGATTGTAAATTTAGTTTAAATATTGAAATTTAATATTAATATTTGATTCTAATAAATCTAACAATCTTTCATATGCTTTGGCAGTTATTGTCTAAAGTTTTGATAACTTATTTTTAATAAAGTGAAGAGTAATTGGATGCGATTTGCCAATTTTTGGAATAAGCATCATTTATTTTATGTATTGTTATGATTGGATATTGAAAATCTTAAAATTATTTTAATAGGATAATTTTATTTTATAATATATTAAGTTGGTGAAAATAGAAAGACAAGTTAAGTTAATTGATTTTGTGTTATTATTAAATATTTAATCTTATTATAATTGACTTACTCAATAAGAATATGTTGATATTAGTGAAATAGTATAACTGAGTTAGCAGTACTTTTATTTCATTTAGTTATAATTAGAAATCAATTATTGATTATATATTTTTTGTTAGATATCATGATATTGAAAATGTGTAGGGCATATTAAGATTATTATTTCATCCATCCATGAATTATTTCATTTAAATATAAATAGAAATAATGTTTAACTTTTGGTACAAGTTTGTATTATTATAAACAGTGTGTTGATTCATAATGAATATTAAAGTCTATCTGTGTAATTCTTGTCATTATTTTCATTCTATTACAAGGGATTTATGTAATAAGCACATACTGTTATTTATAAGATAGTGATATTTAGTTTTATTGTTTTATATTTGGCTTATTGTAAATAATGTTTATATTTTAGGATAGCTTGAAGTAATGTTTTATTTGTTTTCTATCTGTTCTAAATGCTATTGGAATCTATTTCATTATAATAAAGATTATTATCATTGTTTTATTAACTTAAGTGTTAGATTGTTATTCATTAATTGATATTCATTTTAGCTTAGTTTATTATTTTCATTCTGTTACAAATGATGATACAATTTAAAAGCATTAATAAATTAGGGCTGTTCTATTACAAGTGGTGATCAATAATTAGGCTATGACTCAGGATATAGTATGTCCCATAATTTTATTTGGTCATAAATGGCATTCAACTTCAGAGTATATTTTTATTCAATTGCAAATGATGACCAATGAATGGGCTATATTTTCATTTAGATTATATTAAAGTTTTAATCTATGAAGCATTAAAGTAAAAGCATACCTTCATATTTATTCTGTTACAAATACTGCCACAATTCATAAATATTATCAAATCAGGATCATTCATTCTTTCATGACCAACATATTTATCCTGTCACAATATACATAAACAAAGATTTTCATGGACTACAGATATAAATGAAATGTTATCCAGGTACATCTGTATTGTATAAATATATATATATATATATATATATATACCAATGTTTTGGCCAGGTCACATTAGTCATTAACTGGGTAATAAATATTATGAAAACAATTGCTATAAACATTGATGTGTAACAGTAATGAACATTTTATTAATAGAAAATAGAAATAAGAAATATAAGAAATTATTTAGATTAGTGAGTTTTTTTTTTAATTCTTCCACACATTGGTAATATTTTCCATATTTTATTTCCTATTTATAACATATTTTATAATTATTTATTAGTATTTTTATTATTATTATTCACAATGTGTTTATTAGTTAATATTATATATATATATATATTAATAATTTTTAAATTCTATTTTAATTTTAATTTTTTGTTTATTTTACTTTTAATTTCGTTAATTTTAGTATATACATTGATCTTTTTTTAAATCTACACAAGTGATTTTTTTTTTACTATCTTTTAGTATATTACCGCTATGAATATGAGGCAAATGGCCTCGAAAGCGCTTAGCGTATAATAATTTTTGAATCTTTATAGCTTCTCATTCAAGTGTTTCATACGTTTCTTAATTTGTATATTATATTCTCTTTTAAAATTAACTTATTATTTTTAGTTATATTTTTCTTATGCATTACTTAAATATCTTCATCAGATTATTAGTGAGTTTAAAATGTTTCTATAATTTTATTCATTTTTTTACTGTATATTTATTATCAGAACAGTAAATAATTGTTATGTTTATTCTAATTCTAAAACTACTAAATTTTATAAATTATTCCTATTTGAATTCGAATCTGTTATATTTATCTAGTGAATTTTTATATATTCTTGTTTTTTTTTTTGTATGATTCTTAGTTTTTTTAATTTTTTTTATTAAAATATAAATCACAATATATATATATAAGATTAAGCAGTGTTTTGTTTTTTGCAAGAACGAGACGAATGGGAATTTTATAACTGGGTATTTTATATCTTTTTTTTTTTGCATGTTGAACACATATTCAATTAATTAATTAAATGAATGTTGTCTTGATAAGGATGAAATTAGTGTTAAGAGCAGAAATTATAATATAATTTTTTTATATTATGGTAGTACTTGCAAAGGGGCAAAATGAATTTTTCAATATAATGTCATATAGAATTGGGAAAGCTTATAGAAAGTTTGGAATAAAAAATAAATGCAGCTAAATCCATAGATAAAAACAAAGAGCACGAATAAGCATTGAAAAACAAGTTATGAAGGAAGTTAGAGTTTTAAATATTTGGGAAAGTGAATAACCAATGATAGAAGTAGTGATAAAAACTTAAAATGAATATTGCAGTGGCTACTCAGATTTTTGATAATATAGGAAGTTATTCTATGGCCTTTAAAATTACTTCTAAAAAAAAAAAGTACTTGTTAAATATTTTGTTTGGATTATGTGATAATTAGAAAAAATGAGAAGACTGAAAATTAGAAATGTTCCTCTGGAAAATAATGGAAAAAATAAATTAAATAGACAAAGCCAGAAGTATAGCTATTATTTAATAAGATGAATATTTATTAGTAAATATTTCACCATTTCCTTTCTAAATATATTAAAAAACAACATATATATTAAATATATTTAAAAACAAAAACAAATTAATTTAACACACTTTTTCTTTTCAAATCTTGGTTTATTTTATGAACCATTTTTCATTTCAATTTTGCTCCAATATTTTAACCATATAATATGGTTATTGTCAAGGATTGTTCTTATAAAATACATACATTTATATAAAAGTGTGTTTACAAAGAATGTATAAAGATTTTACAAAAACAACTTATTAAATATTTTCACATAAATTATAATTTATTTATTTTTTATAATTTAATTTTTGCTTACTTTCATAATTTTCTTAATCGTATTAAATATTTAACAAAAGAATTTATTTCCTTTTTTTATATAAACTAGCTTTCAATTATTATAATTACTCTTATATATGTAATTAAAGGGGTTTGAACTCAGGATTTTTCATTCTATTCATCCTTCACTCCATCTTAAGCAACCAATACCCCTGACCACACACATGTGAAAAATATACATGATCCTCAATATAAGAATTTCTTGCAGATCCAGAACTCATCAATTCTGCCAGATCATCATCTCCCACATGAATCATTTTTTTGCACGTGTGTGAGCCTGTGTATTGATTACTTGAGATGGAATAGAGAATGAATAGACTGAAAAATCCTGAGTTCAAATCCCTTTAATTACAGATGTAAGAAACATTCAGTATAAACAAATTACATACTGCTTAGAATTATATAATTCTTCTTCTATAATTTCACCAGATTTCTAATATGGTGAAGAGTTAAATGAAAAAAAATATTTTTGATAAAATTAGAACTCGATTACGCAGTTAATTAGAGACAAAGAAATAATGAAAGATATGTTAGTAAAGACTGTAGAAAGTGTGAGAAAAAACTAGAATTTTTAAATAGATATAGGTTTTTGAAAAGTTGATTAAGAAACAGAAAAGCTTGAAAAATCTGTTTTGATATTTCTTATCTTTTGGCAGATAACTAATAAAAAGGATGATGATATTTGATTAAGACATCCAAGAGATTTCTCATCAAAGTTCTTTTCTTAAATTAACCAAATAAGCATCCATGTGAGAATGTGTAAGCAAAAACAGTGTAGAATAGTGTGAGGTAAAAAAGAAATTGATAGATAATTTAAAAGAAAGATGAAGATTTTTTTTAAATGTCATTGATAAAGATATTCCTAATATATTCTTGTTTTACCATAATTCATTTATTTTATTAAAAAAATTACAAATAAAATATCAAAACATAATTATAAAAAATTATTTATGCTTTAAGCAGTTTATATAGGGGGTTTGAACTCAGACTTTCACACGACCCTCAACCATCCATGCTATCTCATACCGCTAGTGTGAAAGTCTGAGTTCAAACCCCATATTATATATATAAGTACAGGTATGAAAAAGCCTGTACTGTAGAAAAAAATTCATATTTTATACAGTTTAATATATTTACTTATAATTTCAATTTTTTTATTTAATCCCTTATGTTGTATTTTTTTTGTCTAAAAAATATTTCATCTGAAAAAAATAATAGTATATATGTTTATCAATTGTGATAAGAATTTTTAAATAATAATAAAGTTAATTTTAATTTTAACGTAAGCAGTTGTAATCTCTTTTTTAATCATTTTTTTAAAATAATTAATTAAATCACTAAATTTTTTTTTTTTTATATTTTAATTATTTTCTCATATTTACCATTTGAATTGATTATAAATTTTACTTATTTTCATAACTGAAACATAGACATTTTGATTAGAAATATAATCGAGTCAAAAATGTAGATATTATTGAGATTGAATATTAATTTTCATATTTTTCTTTTCAACTGTTTAATATAAAATGCATTTTAATTTTGGGGGAGGGGGTACTTAATTTAGTTCTAATCAAAGCACATTTTCTCTTCACTATAATAAAATCTTATTTTAATACAGATCATAATTAATTGATTAGAATATTTTTTAGCAATAAATATTTTTAAGTTTTTAAAATGTAATTAAAAATGTGAGATTGATGGGAAAGACAAAGAATTTTATTCTTTGACCATTTGTATGTTATTATTTTTGTAATACGTTATGTATTTTGAGTAAGGAAAGGTAAACCATGGACCAATATCTATAGGAGTATGATACCATCTAGCACCAGTGATGAAGATCATATTACAATCTTATTTCTGTTTTGTTTTATAACTAATACATTGGCATTCATCTGATTAATCCAGATTAACTTAGGATCTTTACTCTTTAGCTAATAAATAATAGCTAGATATTCATTTACTAACTAATATTGCTTGCTAGATGGATTGGCCGACTGCATCAAAAAAGAAATGACCCAGCTAGTAACTTGAAGAAAAAAAATTAAAATTTTTAACTTATTTTATGATGCAGTGTTAGGTTTGTGATGATTCTAAAATAAACTATATTAAAACCGTGTTAGCAGAGATAGGCTATAATTCTGTGATAATCTGTATTTGGCTATAGAATTTAACTGTAATTATGATTTTAAATGAACTAATGGATTCATTAAAGTTCGTGACTTAATTCTAAAAATGTGTTAATAAAATAAATTGCGTTAAAAAATCAAAAATAATAATAAGTAATTCCAATGAGGGTCTAATATTCTCAATTGGTTATTGTACTATATTGCCTATATATTCATACTGCATTTAGTAAAATAACATATAGATACTATCATTTTAATTTTATTATTATCTGAGATTTGTTGCCTTTAGAAGCAGAATGATATCTATTGTAATGTTGAATAACTAATGATCACTAAAGGGTATTGCTTTAGTCCATATCCTTAAACTAGTTTCTGATTATTGTCCATCATAAGTGTATAAAGATGACTCTGAATTGTTTAAAGAGAGTGGATATTTGTCCCTAAAATCATATGATCATTATTAAAAATGTTTTTTTTTTCATACTGTTTATTTAACTAAAGTATGTATATGTTAAATGTTCATCATCCTCCAATAGCTTTTCAGAAATGTTAAGTAAGAAAACATTTTCTTTGCTGAGCTATTAAGATAATCATTTTACTCTTCAATTTCTTTGATTGTTCTCAAAATTGCATAGATTTTAAATCCCCCAACTGCACTACCAATTTTTTCATCACTTTTTGAAATATTTATATGAAAAAGAAGGATGGCGTTTTGCCAGAATAATATTATTACTTGTTAAGTATCTTTATATATATATATATATATTGTGCCCTTGTCTGTAGGTCATAATAAGGTAGAAAGGTCAATTACTAAAAAATTTTAAATTTTAAGTTATATTTGTATGATATATAAATATATAGTAAGATAATTAGATTTTATAGTACAATTTAAAGCTGAAAATACCTGGTATATAAAAATGTAATAGATTATTTTAAAAGAAAACAGTTAAATAAAGCTTAAATGTATCATTGCTTATGGTTGTAAAAGCTGGCCATATAAAATAACACAGCTATAGATAGTTAAAAGCATATTAATAATTGGAGTATAATATTTAAAACTAATAAATTAAATAAATACTATCTGTAGTGTATAATTATATTTAATAGTCAAAATTAATAAAGTATAGTTTAAAATAAACTTTAGGATGGTGAGAATTATATTTAGTTCTACATTTTAAAATTATTTTCCAAATTTTTTATAAAAAATATATTAGTTTTGGTAATTTAGACCGAGACGTAAATAAAAAATCATTTGATAAAGTTAGTAAACACGTGACTGTATATTATATACCTTCACACACACGCTTGTTAGAATAATAATAAAGTTTGTGAATTTGAAACTAGATATAATTGCCATCGATCTTTAAAGTACAAGTTGAAGTATTAAATATTGTTTTAATAATTATTTTAAAAGTTTAAATAATTTTGGTAAAATTAAAATTGAATTTAAAAATACTAGTCTAAATAATATTTCAGACATTACGTCATCAATTCTTTAATT
This sequence comes from Epiperipatus broadwayi, assembly GCA_028023455.1. Classification (NCBI taxonomy): domain Eukaryota; kingdom Metazoa; phylum Onychophora; class Udeonychophora; order Euonychophora; family Peripatidae; genus Epiperipatus; species Epiperipatus broadwayi. Next base: position 632,630 of record JAQFVV010012483.1, on the reverse strand, counting down.
TTAAACGTCTATTCTGTTATAAAACTAAAATGTATAAATTTGTTCGCGCTAAAATAAAGTTATTAACCAATCAACGGGGATAAATTAGCAGACAAAAATATAGGAATTATACAGAGCGGGGAAAAAGGAATGTGTAAGTGAAAGGGAAAGTAACACATTTGTGTAGCTGATAACACCGTAGCTGGAAAAGTGATATAAATTTAAAATTTTGTATTTATTTAAAAGTTCTTCTGTAACATATAATATATTTTGACTGTATCGATATGGATTGCTAATTTTAAAAGTTATCTTACCAGGGAATTTATTCGAATTTAACCAAAAACCTACAGTAGAGATGGAAGTACAAGGAAAAATACCTAAATTTATTACTGAAAGAAAAATATTTGGAAATCGTCTTAATGCAACTTTATTTATGCTCAACCAGAAACTGATTATTATAACTCAGAAAAATATAAATGGGACGCTACATGAAAACCTAAAAGAGAAGTTACATGCCGTCAGGAAAAAATTATGACGCAAAATTTATAAGGCTACTTTGAAGTTATGTTATATTTCTCTATGGAAAAAAAATTAATATGTGTTTTATTATAAAGAAAATAATGATGAAGAAAGAGTGTTTATCTTTTAAAGGAAAACATTATTAAAAATATAGTACAAGAATTTCAAAATAAAGAAAAAGCAATAGAACAATATGGAAGTGTTATTATGTATTTTATGAAAAGGAGCCGAAAACTTTATCTAATTAAAAAATATTATAAAGTATTCAATGGAAAAAATACTTGATTTAGAAAAGATAAAATTAAATTACTTAATGAAAATGGATCCATGGAAATCAGAAAATTTTATTGAAGATTTAAATAAAAGTCCGTACAAGATGCATCGGAGAAAAGTCGCGCGGGAAAATATTAGCAGACAATAGTAAAAGAGAATGCCATGAATTAATAATTATATACAATATTGTGAAAAACCAAGGATTGTCGTCTATGAATATTTGTTAAACAGAGTAATAATTGTTTTGCCGTAAAATAGAACATTAGGTGACTGAAGAAGAAATAAAATATTTTTTTTTTTAGCTTAAATATGAACGGTTCAAGAAAGTCTGGTGAAGAAGTATCGTAAATATAATTTAAATGTTTTATTAATTTATTTTTAAATATAAAATGCTATATTAGGTTAGGGAAAACATATAAACATAAATTTAATAATAATGAGATTTAAATATAATAGCTTAATAGAATGATAGAAATATTGTTTTAAAAATAAAAAGTATGTATGGAATTTTTATATCTACAAGAATTAATGGAATGGTGAAGCCTGCAGAACACGATCGAGAAGATCAAGATCGTTTTGGTAATTTTGGTATTTATTCATAATGCATAATGTATTTTTTTTTAGGTCATCTATTGTTTAAGAATGATGTGTGAAAGTTTTAAAATTATAAGTACACATTTTATACAACATTAAAACATATTCTGAGATAAGAATAATTTTAAATATGCATGCAATAAGTTATTTCAAGTATAATTAATAGTATAAGTTGTCAAAACAATCGGGTGATTCTTTTGAACTTTCATGTAACAAAGTATTTAGATATTTTAAAATAGTTTGTATATGATAAATATACGAGAAAAGTAGTAAAAGATTTTCTTAGAGAACAGCTGTATAGTTTTTGAAATAAAATGAATTTTATTATTGTTAGAAATGTGGATAAGAATTTGTCGATGTACTGTATAGAAAAATCTAGAGAAATAAGATCGGATAGTGACTTGGTAGTACTAGTGTAGAGGAAACCAAGATGATGTTTTGCTAAGAAATAAGAAAAATAAAGTATTTGGATCATAGTTAGTTTGTGTGCTTTCAGTATAGCTAACAAAGCCCTATCACTGAACACATATATTTTGGACAGTGTCTTTACGTATCTTTTAAACTCTTTGATGTTATATAAAGCTGAAGAAATAGCTTTAGCATCACTCCTATAATAGAGGTGGGTAGACAGACAAAGGTCGCTCCTCTATAGTGTCTTTGAATTCACTGTGCCATTATTGTCAAGGTTTATGACGGATAATATTCTAGTTATTTTGATCCTGTGCATTTTTTTTCGCTATCCTTGTTTTCGTGAATCTGCATCGTCAGAAAGATATTTTTTACAGAAATAATGAATAAAATAGAATTGAGGGTATGTTATCGTTTAGGTAAGAATAGCTTATTTACTGGAATGTGTTAGAATTGTGTAATTTTAAAAGTGAAAGTATAAAAATCATAAAGAGAGAAAGAATCATATAATACAGTTTTAAAACCAATTTGGAAACGAATATAAGATTTTTAAAAGAGAAATCTAAAACAAAGTTTTTTTTTTAAGTGATAATAAAATTTGAATATTTTTTATAATAATATTTAGAAAATAAATATTGCATGTTTGTTAAGAAAATAATTCAATAATGTGTAATAGACACGTATATTTGTGCATGGTGTGTTAATAATTGTAATTACCATCCGAAGCAAGGCTTGAATGAGTATGTTAGATTAATAAGCATTGTATAGTGAACAATAAAAAGTAATATCAAATGTAGAAGAATGTTTTTGAATCTGTAGGATTCCATATAACTAATATAAAATTAGAGTTTTATGATTTTGTAGAATGTTTACTACGAATGTAATTTTATAAAAATATAATTTTAAAATATAGTAGGGATACAAAGTATTAGTGATAATTATAAATAAATACATTTTGTAACAAGCTAAACTAAAATAAGAAATCCAATAATAATAATACTGTACTTTCTTAAGTATTTTAAAAGATAAGAATGAACTAGAGAAATAAGTAGAAGTTTGGTTTTATTGTATAAACTAGTAAAATAATTTTGTGATAGGATAGTAAGGATATCCTATGTACATAATGTAAAATGGTGTTTTTTGTTTATGTTATTAATAAACTTTGTTGTAAATTTATTATAAAGCTTTGTGTCTTCGTTATTATTTCTCCACATGGATGCATGATATCACAATACACATTTATAATTGAAACAGACATATAATTTTGCACAAAATAGGTAAACATAAAAGTGTTATAATAATTTTGAAAATTTATTTTATGATAAAATTAAAAGATCATAATTATATCATTTATTGGTCATAAGTTGGTTGCCACAATATTAAAATAAATTATATGCTAATGTTACCACACGTATTTTGTTGTCGGATTATTAAAATACTGCCACGTACGTAATTATTTATTTCATTTAGGAAGTAATAAGATTATATTATACTATTATTATTATTATTATTATTATTATTTATTATTGTTAGTTGCTGCGTAGTGAATTTATGACATAAAATTCCCTTTTCATAGTTTACTACCGTAATTTTAAATCAGTTAGAATACAATTTATGAACCTGAGATTTTATTTTATTTTATTTATTCTATTTATTTACTTAATCTTATTTAATTGAGCTAGATTATTATTACAAAGAATATTAAGACATGATTATTATTTTAATCATAGTGAAAAGAGCTTAGAAAGTCGTAAGAATACTATAAGTTAGTTATTTAGTATAGTAAAAGGGGGAATAGTGTTCTTATGCCATTGGGATAGTATCATGTGGATAATATCTCAATGTAGTCTGTCTCGTTCTCCGTGTCGTCACTCCATGTCTCATGAAAATAATAAATATTTATTAATTCATTTACAAATATAACTGTATTTGTATTTTAAAAGTTAGAATATATATATAAAACTAAATCTTCTCCTGTCTTAATATGTATTTTTTCAATTTTTTCTTCAAAAATGGATCAATATGACGGAGTGATTGTAAATAAAAATCTTGATATTTTAATGAATGTTTAAATTTGAAGATGATCTCTTTTATGTTTGCTAATTATAAGTGATAAATGGATGTGTTTTTAACTATATGTTATTTAGCACAATATTACATCCATTCCCATAAATGCAAAAGGCTCATCTGTTACAAAGCATTACCCTCAAAAAAACAGAATTGTTTTCTGGTGAGTAAGTGCATTGTAAATGCTTCTGCTGCTAAATGCCTCTTGTGGGAACCTCCTTCCATCAGTATGCCATCCATCATCATCAAATGAAAGTTTTAGTGCTACATAATAAATGTTTTCATTAATTATATCTTTCTTATTTATTGATTTTGTAATGGCAGCAAAATTAGAACAACATGAAACTGTGTTAGGGAAAATGGCAGGAAAAATAATTATAATGCTTGAAACAGTTATGGAGAAAGCACAAGTTTATAAATGGTTTAATAAAAGTGCCAAATTCACCATGTCCCAAAAAGTGTGGTGAGTGTAGTATAATATCAAAAAAATGTTATTAATTTTTTTATGCAAATGGCATTGTTTCACTCAGAATTTGTTTGTAACAATCAGGTATTTTACCTACAAATTCTGAAACATTTGAGTGATTTAGTAAAATGAAAATGTTCTGATTTATGGAAAACTGGGGATCACAAGTGTTTTCATGATAATGTGGGAATGCACAAAGCCTTAAGTGTGAAACAATTTTTAATCAAAAGCAGCATGGCCTAACTTATCCATTAACCCTATTTACCTGATCTTACTCTATGTGACTATTTTATTTCTCTAAAAAAAAGCCTCAAAAGAAAAAAAATTGTGTATTTAGAAGTGGTGAAGTAAAAAATGAGTGAGACACTAAAATGCATCACTTTGTAAAAGTTTCAGAACTACTTAGAAAAACAGAAAAATGTTTAGATTGGTGCAATGCATCATGTGACAGTACTTTGAAAGAGATTCAATTTGTAACACCTAAAAATAAATTATTATTTTTTTTTTTCAAAATTCTGAGTTTTGTTGAGTATCCCTCATATTTCAGCCTCCCAGATTATCTTAAATCTTATTTTCATACAACTTTAAATAAACAGAATAAAATTTCTCTTCTGAGATTTGAAAATAGAATCACGACATGTAATATGAAATATCAGGCTGATTTAAATATTTATTTGGCACAATAAAAATTTAGTGAACACAATTCTTTCAACAAAAAAAAAACTTATAACACTGGCTACTATTCCTTAAACACAAGCATATAATTACATGTGCATGGAATACAGTATTTTAGCCATATTTAAAATATTTTAGGAGCACAACAATAACAAAACTAATATTAAATTTCTAACTTTGCATTTTGAAACACCTTTAATAAAAAAAAACTATGCCTAACAAGAACAATTGTATTAGTAAATTTGATGAAAAAAATATAAATAATAAAAAATTATTATTAACGCAGTAGTGTTAAGAACATGCACAAATATTAAAATTATATGGAATTATAGTTGAACATTTTAAGATTAAGGAATATTGAAATTTGTTGAAAGGAATCAATAATAAATGGTATTAAAAAAAGGAATAATAATAATAAATGAATTTGCAATGTTTTTAATAGTGAAGGATAATAAAATATGTGGTAAATAAAATTGTTTAAAATGAAAGAAGATAAAAAATAAGTAAATAACAGATAAATATTAAAGTAACAAAAGCTATGAATTAAAGAATTGAAAAAGTAATCAAGACTTAGTTTCATAAATCACTTTAGATTAATTTTTTTTATTATTATTACAAAAACAAAAACAAAAGTAATCTAAAGTGATTTATGAAACTAAATCTTGATTATAAAATAAATGCTTTATATATATGTTTGTTAATTCTGCTAGAAGGTAGGCAGAGAATAAAGTATTATGATTGAGTGATAATACTTGATCATAATTGGTGACACTTTGCCATTTCTATCCACTCTCCTCAAATAATTTATTCTACTGATTCAGTTTTAGTACTGAATACTTTAGAAACAAACTGCTTATTAAACTTTTATAATGCCATCTATTAAACATCACATGATCACCATTTCTTATGCTTGCTCATAACTATTGTTAAAACAGGAAAAACTCTCCATACAGTAGTCCTACTCAGTGCAAGCCTAATAGCATAGTGGTGGCTATGGTTATTAAAGAACCGAAGACACCAAAATATATGGGTACTGAACTGAGTTCAGACCTATATAACTATATAAGCTACTGAGCTTGGATGTAAAATATTTTGTGTTTTCAATTTTAAACTCATAGTTTCATAGTTAAGTAGAGATAAAAGGTGGTTGCTAGAGGGTTGCATTAGATCCTAAGATCTAGGTGCAGTGCTATCAGATCCAAGGCTCCTCACTGATGAAAGCCACAAGCTAGAAACTAGTTTGGGGATATTAGATGAGTAGGCAATAGATAGGGATTTTATGCACAAGCCTTCTGGCATCCATTGATTACTCTGGCTTGCACTGAGTGGCACTGCTGTATGGAGAGTTTTGCCTGTTTTAATGCCATATATGGTAGGAGTAACTAAATCCATACCTTCCTTGGAGCAGTTTTTATCTTAAGGTTTTCTTCCATGAGGAATTCTTCAGTAATGAATGCCATACAACAGGATATGGCCTAGATCAATGGTCATTGAATTTGTATTTGTATCATTTTCTTGATGGCTTTCAGATAACCATGGGAGCCACATGTGTAACACTGCATCTTTGTGTGAGGATTACTTTTAGTAGAAGTTTTGATTTTTATTGTGAATGCATCCCAGCATTGTTCTCCTACTTTATTGCACTGCAGATGCCAATCAGTGGAGCAATTGATGGCTAAATGCCATCACTGGCTACAAGAACATTTGAGGTTTTATGCTACTTATGTAGATGTAAAGTGGGGCCTCTTGATCAGTGATTTGGGTGAGGATATTGGTGGGGTCTATGTTCTTATTCAGTTTCACTTTAAATTCAAAACTTACTGTATATAGGAATTGGAGTGTTCTGGAAATTAATTGGATGGAACAAAACCACTTTTACAAAGGTTTCCATTAATTTTTGGCAGTCCTGTATATTGTAAGTTAAATAGGTATTTTTAATAGTTCCAGTTACGTGGCTTTGGCAGTAGTTGTTGACAACAAACAAAGGTAAAACTGCCTATGTCTTCATTTTTTCCTTAAATTGTTTTTTTTTTTTTGCTCTGAATCATAAAATTCAATAACCAAGTATTTAGAGTTAGGGTGATTGGCTAGATGGAGCACAAATTCCCATAAGTTGTGTGAGCTAAGTGCTTTATACAATAATGTCCTTGGGAAATGATAGAAAGAACAATAAGTATCAGTAGCAGCCAGAATAATAGAAAGGTCAGAGAAAAATTGATGGAATGAGGTATAAAGTCTCCTAGGAATGGTGTCATTGAACTTCATATTGATGTTATCTCTCATATTAATCATCCATGTAATGGGAGGGGGACGTAGCTTTTATCTTGTCTTGGTTTGCTAGGTCTAGGTTTTTCCAAATCATTAAGTGAGGATTTTCTGAATCTTGAATTAGGTTTTACAGTTAAAAACGTCCAAGTTAGTTTTAGCTATGCTGGCATAGGTATTTGCTTGAACACTGATGGAATTTCTTAATAAGTTGGTTTTGGCTCCAAATTGTCTTGCAAGTGAATCATTGGCAGACATCTTTAATTGCTTTTTAACGATTGTTGAAGTCAGTTTTTAATGAATTTTTTTAAAGATAACCGTAAAGACAACAACAACAAAAAATTATGATTTATGACTAGATTTTTTCTTTTCCTTTAGAAAGATATAAAAATTACCTTCAACAATGATGGTTTTGATTGAAGTTTGAATGGCTCAATAGAAAACATTTTTTTTTGAAAAAAATCCTCAATTATTGATACTAAATTTTTTCTTCATAAAAGATGCACTTTTCATTCACACTTAAGTAAAGAAAAATGGAAACTGTCTTTAAAAAAGTTTATTTTGAAACTTAGCAACTTAAAATTTCAAGATTAAAAATAAAAATTGAAATGATAAATTCAGTAATAATTTATTCACAATACTTATAAATAATCAAATTTGAATCATCACTTAATGCAAATACTTTTAAAAAATATGATTTTAAATCCAGAGATTAACCAATTGATGGAATCGGAAAGATTTACACGAAATTAACTCTAAATTTAAAGACTTTAACTAAATTCCGTCTTTTTTTTATCAATCTGTTTCAAAATAATTTAAATATGATATATAACAAAATGTACATTTATTTGTAATAAATAGTCTAATTATATAGAACTTACTACATATGTGATATAAAGAACGTAACAAACCGTCGATCATGCACTTTTTACTAATTTTCGTGCACTTGCCATGAACATCAGTTTAAAAAGCATAAGCTCTAAGCATAAATGAATCACTTATGCTTTTCAAACTGATGCTCATGAATGAATGTGCATAAATTTGTTATCTTCTTTATATTGTATATTTATTTGTTATAAATAACTCAAGAAGGTACTGAAATACAAATAATTTTAAATAAAATGATTTAGATTTAAAATCTACAAATAAAAGTTTTTAAAAGATACAAAAAAAAAAAAAAATACTTTTAATAAATGTTGTTCAAAGAATTATTTCTTTCATTTGCTTCATGTTTATCAAAATCTATATATTCGGGATTTTGAAAATATTGCTACATCTAAGTCAAAAGATAAAATAACATTTAAAGAGACTACTACAAGGCAAAGGCTTCTCCAATTGTCTTTTATACAGGAAACGTTAAGAAAAAAGGCTTACTCATCACTACTCAAATTATATATTTGTGAGAGTTTGAGCATTTTAGTGGGTTTTCATTATTATTTTTCACTATTATTGTAAAAACAGCTAGATATTCGATCACTGACAATATTGAAGGAGTATGTGAATTTGCTATTAGCAGATTCTTTGAAAAATCCTTAACCTAATTAGAATCAATATTTTTTTTTCAAGTTTACCCAGACCAGATTCGAACCAGGCCAAAGTCCATCATAGTAGATCCAATTAATGTCAAATTTCATATTAATCATAAAAGGTATGTGTTTATTTATTTAACAAACACTTTAAATCCTATTTGATTTTAAATGTTTTCTTTTTTATTAAATAATATTCTGTGGGGAAAAGCTAGCAGAGTCTGTTGAGACGCCAAAGTAGCTCACACATCAATAAAGGCTGGGCACCACTAATACATGTTGTAAGCTGAAAAAGTAAACAACAAAAAAAAGAAAGAATTGATTTCACAATAGTATATTTCTTCTCTGCACTTAAATGCTCCAGGTGAAATTCCTGGAATGATTTTTCACTCAAGATTGTTTCAAGATTTACGACTAAACATGCAAAAAATAAAAATAAAAACAATATTTAGATTTTAAAACTAAAACAAAATAAATAATATGATGTTAAATATCTGAAAATAAATTAAAATTCCTCTAATAAATCATAATTTATTAAGTACTATATGAATAGCAAAAAAATTCTAAATTCATTTTGAACCTAATTCAGTGCATATATAATGTTATTATATTTTATAGAGGAAAGCAATAAATTTATTGCTGTTTCTCGTATAGATGCAAAATCTATATATAAGTATCTTAATTAAATTTTATTAATCAATACTAATGTTATACATACAGCAGTTTAGATTTGTTAGTCTACAAAGAAATCAATTCTAATCTAGTTGTGTGTGTGTGGGGGGGGGAGGGATGCAGACTTGCAGAATTTATAAAGAAAAGCAAAAAATATATGTAATGCTGAGTTGTTGATATTAGTAGAATTAGAGATACTAGATAATAAACTAATGATAGTATAAATATCTTGGAATTCATGTGACATTCAAATATACAATGTTCACCACAATAGTTCTATTCAGTTGACCAAACTGACATTTTTTCTTCTCATTTTTTTAAACTGGAAATTATATTTAGACGTCAGAAATAAGAATTATGAAAAGGTTTGAGCATGGACAAATTTAAACGTTAAGAATATATTTTTTGAATTTTGTTATGTCATTCGTATATATATATTGGAGTTAGAATATAATGAAATTGCCAAATGAGTTATCTAGATTTTGTGATTGAGTTTTAATATGCTGATATTTTCAGTAAATGATTATTATTGAAAATTAAAATATTTTTATATGATAATGCACAGTGTATGCATGCATATATATATATATCTGTTCATATACATCTAAACCCATTCACCATTTACGTATATTTACTATTTAAATAAGAGTCAAAATGGCGTGTATAGTTAATAAAAATAAAAATAGTAATTGAAATAGTTTGTATTATCAGACATGTATGTAGTAGGCACGTACATATATGTACTTATTTAAGATCACTTACAATTTACTTATTTCTGAAAAATATAATTTAAATGATGTTAATATTTATTTATTTATTTTCAATCTATGAAAGTAATATCTGAATAAATAAATCAAAATGAGAATGATTTATTTGTAATGTATACGCATTTATCAGACTTTTTTTTAGTACTAATTGATCAATAAATTAATTAATCATTATTTTAAGTTATTCTAATGAAGTTATTTAATACTAGCACAATTTAAGAATTGTATATTTTCTCTTGTTCTTACGTGATCTTAGTGATTTATAAGCTAGTTCATGAAAAACAATATTTGGAGTATGTTGCTAGGATGTCTATAGTATTCTCTTAAGAATTATTTAGATGGTGCGAAGATAATGAAGTCACTTTTGATGTCCATTTACTTTATTTATATTTTATGATAATTACTAGTTCATTTATAACCATTAATACACTCATTGTAACTGAAAGCCATGATCATTGATGATGATGATCAGCATAGATTGTGATTCCAGAACTTTTTGATAGTTGCTTCTGATACTATATTTATTACTTAAGTTTCTTATGACAATAATGATTTGATACTTTGTTGATCTTCTGCCATCTTAATCATTATTTAATTTATTATCCATACTGACTTCCAAATCTAATACCATTATAACATATATATATATAAACATGCCTACATAAAAACATGACCCTATAAAAAACATGACCATATGATAATTATGTACACAGATAGATATATGCTCTGTGCTCACCTTTCATTATAATTTCCACATCTACATATAATACAGAGCCACAAAAACCCTACTAAAAATACTAATTGAAAAATTGAACATTTTCTTGTATTTCTTTCACAAAATGAATGTGGGCAGATATCAAATAACATACCTTTAGAAGATTAAAATATTGTTGATTTTTATAAAATAATTTGAAAAGAAATATATAACTGTGGAATAAATATTTTTTATTTTTACAGTAATAAAACATTGTTTGATTTGTAAAATGTGTGATGTGTAAATCATCATCATCATCATCAACCATTATCAATCCACTGCAGGATGAAGGTCTCTCCAAGTTCAATCCATCTTTTCCTATCTTTAGCTTCTCTTCTCCACATCACCCCAGCACACTTTCTTATTTCATCCACCCATCTCACATGTGGTCTCTTTCTGGGTCTTTTACAATCTCTTGAAATCCCATTTAAAATTTCAATTGTCCATCTGTTATCATCTCATCTAATAATATGTCCAGCCCAACTCCACTTCAGACTTTTAATTTTTTCAATGATGTCAGTAACACCTGTTTGTTCTCTTACCCATACATTGTGTTTTCGATCCCTTCTTGTTATTCCCAACATGCATCTCTCCATACTTCTTTCAGTGGTCTGAAGTCTCTGTATTGCTCTTCTATTAAATGTCCAAGCCTCAGATCCATAAGTAAGAACTGGAAAAACACATTTATTAAAAACCTTCCTTTTCAAACACATAGGCATAATTCCTTTTAGTATCAAGTTATTTCTACCAAAAGCACTCCAACCAAGTTTAATTCTATGATTAATTTCATCCATTATATTTCCATCTGTATTAATAATCTGACCAAGGTATTTGTAACTGTTAACTTCTTCTAACTCATCATAATCAATCTTTATATTCATATTTTGAGAAAATCTATTACACATTACTTTAGTCTTTTTAACATTTATCTTTAGTCCTACTTTCCTACTTTCATCTGATAACTCCTGCAACATTTCCTGTAGCTCTAAAGCATTATTTGCAAAAACATCTACATCATCTGCAAAATCTAAATGACTTAAATAATCTCCATTTACTTTCACTCCTTTAGCTTCCCATTTTAATCCACAAAATACTTCTTGCAGCACTGCTGTAAAAAGTTTTGGAGATATGGAGTCACCCTGTCTTACACCCTTTTCAATGTTGATTTTCCTACTATCATTATGTAATCTAATTGTTGCTGTTGCATTTTTATAAATATTTATCAAAAAATATGACAATATCCTGGATCTACATCTTGATGATCCAATGCTTTAATCACCGAAAAAATGTTTATAGAATCAAAAGCCTTTTCATAGTCTACAAATCCTAAGCATAATGGCAACTCATATTCATTTGTCCTTTCTATAATTTCTCTCAATACCTGGATATGATCTACTGTACTAAAACCACTTTTAAATCCAGCTTGTTTTCTTGGTTGGTGGAAATCCAGTGTTTTCTGTAGACGAGTTGTAATTATATTAGTAAAAATTTTGTATAAAACTGATAAAAGACTGATAGTTCTGCAGTTTCTAATATCATCTTTATCACCTTTTTTAAATATTAATATTAATACTGCATTCTTCCAATCATCTGGTACATCTTTATGATTTAGACATTTGGTATATAACTTTGCTAAAAAAAGTTATATTTCTTCACCTGCTTCTTTTAATATATCAATTACAATTCTATCATTACCTGGAGCCTTCCCTTTCTTCATAAATTTAATTGCATGTCTCACTTCCTCATTCAAAATTCTGGGCAATTCAGAAGATATAATATATATAGGAGGCATTTGTTCTTTATTACTATATAATTCTTGATAGAAGTCTTCTACACATTTTATGATGTCATCTCTCTTTTTAGTAATAATGCCATCTTTTTTTCTTATTGCAGATATAAATTTCCTACCAATACCAAAATGTTGTTTTACACTCTTTAGACTTTTATTCTCTTCTACAGCTTTCCTTGCTAGTTCACAATTATACTTTCTTATATCATTTTCAACTCTTTTCCGCACCATTTTACAAAATTCAAGATATTCAATCCTTTTTAATGTATCATTGTCGTATATCCTCATATTCCTTCTTTTCTTCATAAATTCTCTAGTCTCAGTAGAAATTTTATTGGTCAATTGCTGATTTTTTCTACCAGCTATCTTTGTTGCAGTTTTTAAAAGTGTATCGCTTATTTTCCTATTAATATCATTCAAATCTGAATCATGTTCAAAATCTACTAATACTTGAAACTGATTTGTAAGTTCTAATTTAAATTCATTAGAATGTTTCTGAAGATTAGGAATATCAACTGTAAATATTGTTTTTCTTAATAATTTTTGTCTCTCTAGTTTTGCATTAACATGTATCTTACATCTTACTAATCGATGATCATTTCCTGTGTTAAATTTATTAAGAACATTACAATCTTGAAATATGTATTTTCGGTTAGTCAAAATATAATCTAATTCTGCCATACCTTCAATTGGATGCTTCCATGTACATTTCCTTTTAACATTTTTCTCAAAAAAAGAATTCATAATATAAAGTTTTTCTTTTTCTGCAAACTCCACAAATCTATGTCCTCTCTCATTTCTATTACCATAACCAAAATTACCTACAGCACTTTCATATTTCATTTGTTTACCAATTCTAGAATTAAGTCTCCCATAACAATTTTAAAATGTTGTTTACTCTGATCAAAAGCCTTTTGTACATCCATATAAAAATCTTCTACTACTTCATCACTATGAGAACTTGTTGGGGCATAAATCTGAATTATCTGCATTTGGTATCTGCTATTAAGTTGTAAAACTAATCTTGCCACTCTGTCTGATACACCATCAATCTCCACAATGTTATTCTTCCATTTTTTATTTATAATGAATCCTACTCCACTTGTATTTCCAATATTTGTGCCTTTATAGTAGAGTATATGTCCACTTTTTAAATCAATTGTTTCTTCACCTTTTCTTCTAACTTCACAAGCCAATAATGTCCCATTTAATATAAGACAGTTCTTCTTCTAACTCTTGCAATCTTCCTTCACTTGAAGGTGATATGTAAATGTAAGTATCTAAATAAAAAGTAGTCATCAAATGGCAGCCTCAGTCCGCAATCAGGGGATTCTTAGCATCCTCCACCTTTGGCCACCAACTGCTGCCTTGGTTGATGACTTTACAGCCTCCTGGAAATAAGGGCCATGATTTATTTTTGTCTGTCATGATTGTACACATTGAAAAAATATTCTTAAACTTGGAGGTTAAAAGCCAATAAACTCACCATGTTAATGCGTGTTGGTGAGCAGCCCATCCATGTTCGTATACTATATGAATAATCACATAGTAATAACAGCTGCAACCACAAGAACGTATGGAGTGGATATTAGGAATTTGCCCTGCTCAGTTCCTTTAAGGTCTCCAAGAGTAATCAAAGGGTCTCCTTTCAGTTAATAGCAAACTCCTTTAAATACTAATTGAGAAATTTAAAATTTTTCCAGTATATTGTTCACAAAATGAAGGTAGGCTGATACAGTAATAAAATATTGTTTGATTTTTTATGAAACAATTTGAAAATAAGTACATAAATAATGGAACACATATTTTTACTGTTGATTTATAAAATGTGTTAAATAAATACAAAAATAGGATTCTGATATTTGATTGTCAACCATCAAATGCACTATGTTGATCCAGTGGATGAAGCTCATATGCAGATGATTGGGTTGAAGCCAAAGTCATTATTCTGCAAAAGATAAGAAGCACAGCTCAGAATTATTACAATCTTAATCTGTATCACATATGCTGGAAAATGTTGCAGTGGAACATTGGAAAAACAGATCTCTTTTCAACTTTTCTTCAAGACATTCATGCTATTTATCATGGTTAAAGATGGATGTTCATTTTTGAGATTCAGCTAGTGCATTAAGCCTGTTATGAAGATTATTGCTGAGCAAATACGGCAATGAAAAACCACTTTGCATTATAATTTATTGTTATATTATGAGTAGTTCATATTGCCAGATAAAGTAATAGCAAATTGCATAAATGAAAAATAGTAAGGTTATTGGATTTGATGCAATACCTATAGAATTTATGAAAGAAATGACTGAATTTATTATAAAGAAAATAGTTGGGCTTTGCAATTTGATATTGTGCTGATCAAAACATGTTGATCCATCTAACATGAGCTGGAATTAAAAAAAATACTTCAAACCCAGTCAAGTCCAAAATTTAGGTCAGGGACCAACATGGATTCAAACCCACTCCCTAAGACCCAGATTTAACACCTAATAAATAACACATGATGATGAGAGGATAATTTATTCCTAAGTCTGGCCCATTAGCACAACATAGAAGACAATGAGATGTATATATTAATTACATTATGACTTAACTAAAATAGGCACACACATGGTGGTATGTGTGGAAGTGGAGAGAAGGTAATTCAAACAACTAGTTAAAGAACAAAAATATTTTAATAATATAATAAATTGATTATATATATTAAGATGTGTGTGAACGAATGATCTACTAAGTGATAGCTAATTACATATTGGAATTCACACTAATGGTTCTCATAAGCTCTTTTATTTACTGAATAATATATATAGATGCGAACATATATCTTTGGTAGATATGATATTGAAATGCCAATCATTTATTAAAAAGATTACATAATATTGCTATTAACCCTTTTATATACAGTTTTGAAACATGGTGACTGACATATAATTTTGGGAAGCATTCCAGGATTCATTACAGGTATAATAAAACTATTTTCACCCCATTATGGTCATGGAAATAAGTAAAACACATTTGAAAATTACATTTAGTTATGAGACAAAATATTGATTGAAAATTCTTGTGATTAACATTGTTAAAAAGAACACTTTATTTTCCCCAAAGCCTATACTTTTAAATACAGAAACAACAATTTACAATGCTGGGATTGTATAATAAAACTAAAATAACATTATCAATTAATAGAGCTTGTAGTATTCAAAATTTATATATATATATATATATATTATAACGAAATGGTTATTTGTACGGTTGATTAATTATTTGTACTTTCAACTATATTTATTTCGATTATTTTATTCTACATTATACTTATTTATTATATCCATTTATTCTTTCCATAACTTCTATTTCTATCCATTTATTATTTACAACTTAGATTCTTTATTATCTTATTTATTATTTTAACCAACGCCGTTACAATACAAGCAGAGAGCTAATACAGATACAAATTTAACTTCATATCTATACCCTTGACTGAACCCCAAGGCAACACATACATATTATCTTGGCATTATTTTTCCCAGCCAAGAACTCTCGGCTGCTGAACAGAGCAAACTATTTCAAAGAAACTTAACGAATGTCCAGCACTTGCTATTTATTTTTTAGAATTGGGATTTTGCACGAACAAGCAGCACATGAATATCTTAAACAAATCAGTATGCCCCTTTAATCACTAATTACAGTTTCCCCCCTGACATAGCTTGGTGATAGGAGAATAAAGCAAGGATATGAAATTTAATGACAGATGTTTAATAATAATATTCACACTTTATATAAAAAATTACATAATAATAATAAACACACACTTATAAATACATGGCTATGATAAATATATGAAAATAGATCAGATATAAAAGTTCTTAAAGTCCTGTTGATAGAGTTCTATTTTTATCGAATCATTAATTTTATATTTAGTTATGAATAGTAGACAAATGAAAATGCATGCATGCTTTTACCTAGGCTTTGTTGTAATTGTCCCATGGGTATTTCTTCCGAGCTCTCTTGATTAACTTCCTCAGTTTGTGGGGTTATTTCCATCCAGTTTGCTGGTTGATTCTTTAGGTTGAGTTTTAATTGACAGCTACAGAAGTGGCGGTCCCTCTAGCAGGTCAGGCAAAGATCTTACATTGTGAGTCAGTGATGAGACGGCTTGAATCCGAACCCACATCCCTTTAACGCCACTAGCCACGCACTTCTTCCATTTTCTTTTAACTGTTGCTTCTCTAAAGTCTCTACTAGCAATGACAGACAAAAACTGTCATTTTATTAATCTCTTTCTTTGTTTGTTGTTTTTAAAATTTTTAATTAAGACTTAGATTTCCAACCAATTCTTATCATTATGTTTCTTTATTTAATTAGTGGCTGGAATGTAAGTCCCAATTAATTTAACAGATCAGGCAAAAGTATTCCGTTGATAACATTTCTTTGTCTGTGGAATTTAATTTGTCCAACAGACTTTCACACCTACGGCCATATTGTTTCTTTTTATATATCACATATTACATTTATTTTATTTAAAGTTTACAATTCATTCATTTTTTTCTTTCACATTTACGTTTTACATTTATTTTAATGTTATAATATATTTTTTTAAAAGAGAGAAGAAACGCATTTTTTTTTTAATGCATCCACTTCCCCTCTCCCACAATAAACAAAAATAATTTCTAGCATTTGACTTATAAGAGAGAAAGAGACACATTTCTTTATTTATGCACCCCCTCCCCTTCTCTTACTATTACAAAATCCACAGTAATTTTGACATTAGAATTTCAATTTTTCTTTTCCTTCCTTTCTTTTTTTAAAAAAAATTTATTAGCTAATTTATTTCACCTTTATTACTTTCTAATTTTATTAATAAATATATATGTGTGTCGACGACTTTACGTGGTCGTCACAATATGATTAGAGCACAATTTTAATATTACAGCCCTAAAATTAGGTCATGAAGCAAAAAGTTAATAATTTAATAAATGGCAGTACTGACATCATCATCATCATCATCAACCATTATCAATCCACTGCAGGATGAAGGTCTCTCCAAGTACTGACATAATGGTGGAGAAATCAAAATAAGGTCATGCTCCTAGACAAAAAATGAAATCTAAGACCCCCTTCTTAGGGAAGTTCTCAGAGAAATGTGGTTAGACATAGCATGGGCCAGGCATCCTGGAATCACTGACATGCAGAGGCCTTTTATACGAAGAAGGTCCTGGGAAGCTCAACATGAAGAAAAAAAGTCCATGAGTTCAAACTTGTCACAACCCCCAGATTAGAAGCACGTATAATATATATAATCACAAAAGTCAGATGAATGTCAGTAACTCTGAACAGAGAAATGTCTTTAATGACATGAAATAAAATTAACTGCTTTAAAATAAATGAGCCTCATTTTAATGCTATAATTATATGGATAGTATGCTATAGCACAATATATGTATAGAGAATATTTCCTTTAATAAAAATATACATTAAGATTTGATCCCCTCCTTTTCTGCTATTTAAAATAATTCAATCCCACATTCATGGATTTTGATAATAACTAGAAAATTTAAATATTTGATATTTTAAGAATATGAAAAATAAAAGAAAATTAGCAGTTGTATAGAAAACAACTAATAGGTCACTCTTTCAGAATTTAAATAAATAACATTTTAAAAGATTTCAAAGTGTTAATTAGCTTAAGTAATGGATTTAACTCATGTAGAAGTACTTCATTCTATTTGGAGATAAACAAATAACAATTTTTATAATAAAAACACTTTAACATAAAATGTTGATTTGTAAAAACAATCTGGTGAGCATCTTAATTAATCATACATTATGTTTTGAGGGGACATTAATAACCTTAATTCATGAAGGTTTAATTAGAAGGGAAGGGACAGATTTTGAGAAATTCAGCTCATCAGGTTGCTTGAGATTGGCATATTAATAACAAAAGCATACATATGAAATTAAGTAATAAATAAATATAAATAATTGACCACACCAAAGTTAAAGAAAGTTATAGCATATGAGATAGAATTAGATTTATCAAAATATTTGAGAGCAGTTTACATTACATATTAGACAGAGATAAAGTTAAGTAAAACCTTAAAAGAAATCTTGATAATAGGGTTCAAGATTAGTTAGACTAGCTTTACTTTCAGATTGCAGCATGAATATAGTGAGTTATTTTGCACATTTCTTTAAGATTTCATTTTAAACAGTCCAGCTTATGCATGGCAGTTCAAGGATCCATATGAGTTTTTATGTAGCAAGCTTCTACTCAACACTCCAAAGTTCTCAGGTTAGGCTTTTCCTTCATTCTAGGGCAGCAGAATGGTATGGTAGTGAAAGATGACCCCACAAGGGTTGGAAGGTAATTAGATTTCTACTCAGTCATCATTTTATGTTTCACACCAGTGTATTATATTAACAACACAGTTTTCTCAATAGTAGCTAATTTTTGGTATTTAAAATCAGTCCATTTTATATCCTGCTCAGGTATTTGTGGAATGCTTTTAATTTTTTATTTCTAGTTCAAACTCTAATCTTTGATCTAACAAAATCTTACATTTTTCTTTATCCACTGTTCTTGAAGATGCAATCATTAGATAATGTTCCAAAAATATATTTCAAATATCTTTCCAGATTGGAAATAGATTTGACAAAAATGTTTAGAACAAAAGTACAATCCATTAGACACATTGCATCTTCCAAAAATGTTTAGAACAAAAGTACAATCCATTAGTCTTATTCCCCATTCTATTTTCAGTAAAATCTTTAATTAAATTTTTTTCCCAAAACTAAAACAATATTACATTTCCACTCCTTTAATTATTTTTGGACAATTAATGATTGCATTTTCTATCTTGGTTTTTACAAAAATACAT
Source organism: Epiperipatus broadwayi (assembly GCA_028023455.1). Taxonomy (NCBI): domain Eukaryota; kingdom Metazoa; phylum Onychophora; class Udeonychophora; order Euonychophora; family Peripatidae; genus Epiperipatus; species Epiperipatus broadwayi. Next base: position 612,995 of record JAQFVV010012483.1, on the reverse strand, counting down.
AGTTTGATTTACAAAAATAATTTAAAAGAAAAAGTTTTATAAATGATGTATAATAAAATATTTATAAAATAAATATTTGGTGTATGTTTGCTTCTGTAATATATATCTGAACTGCACCTATGTATTTTAATGTGGAAAAAATATATATATATATAAATTTGAAAAACTAAAATTTATAATTTTGGTGTGCTTCTCGGAAATATATAATGAAATATACACATAAATAGAGGGATGGAGTGGGACATAGGGTTTGAATATCAATTAGCAATTAGTGAGGGGATGGAACCATGAAGCTCAATCTTGGGCTAAGATTGAGTGCTTCATACTTCCCCACTTATAATGAAAAATAAAAAATAGAAAAAAATGTCTTGGAGTTTTAGGTGATGACCAAAAGAAACAGATTAAAATCAATTTTAATCTCTATGTACCTTTAATATTTTTCTTTACATTTACCTAGTGTTATCACTGATATATTTCCCCCTAATGATGATTATCCAATGGCTTTGGTCCTTTGGATTATATATTTTTTCATGGATCCATGGTTGTCCAGATAAGTATGTCATCTTATTGCTTATCTGGATCTGGCAGTACATATGGTTTCAATTGCTGCACATTGTAGATTCCATTAAATTCATCCTCTCAGAAAGCATTTTCATGACATCTTCTCTGAATAACATATGGTCCACCATATATAGGGAAAAATTTCTTGAATTCTTTCTTTAGTACATTGCTGGTCTTCAGGGATCTTAAGCATACTTCATCCCCTTCCTGGAATTGGTGACTTTGTGTCCATCCCCTCCTTATGTGATTCTTAGCCATATAGGTCAGCCATCTTCTAGCAGTCTCTTGGTCCTGTGTAGTGTTGATAATCTGTCTAATGATCCAAGGTTCAGGAATAAGCTAAGTCATGACTTCCCATAATGAAGGCATTCAGACATAAAACCTGTGGACTCATTCATTGTATGGTTAATACAATTGACTATTTCTGGGGTTTTATTTACCCAGTCCCCATTGTTGGCTGATATGTAAGTGTGTGAGAGCCAATTGATTTCACTCATGACTTTTCACAGGGGTTGGATTGGGGATTTCTAATTGATGTGAAACAATGATTGACTTCTTGCCTCATAGTCCAGTTTTTCTATTTTCTAGATGTGAAGGCCGAGCCATGATCCAATAGAATTGTATCATGTTTTCCACTTTTGGAGGGTCCGGATAGTGTTTTTTGAGTCTGTGGCTTGGACAAAATACACTCACATGTACTTGAGAAAAGACATCATACATCATGTGCAAATATTGGAAGTTTCTAAATTTAGGTAAAGGACCATAGTTGTCACTTGTGAGTAATTCATTTGGCTTTAATGTGATTACAAGTTTATAGTTCCAGCATAAGATTTGTTTAGAAAATTATTCTGGACACACATTGTACATTTCAGTGATACTGTAAAGATCTGTCCATACATACCTGGCCAGTAAAATTGGCACCTCATGGCCTTTTCTGTCTTTCTTGGCCTGTAATGTCCCAAGGTTTTGTGGATGTGTTCGATCAATCAAATCTGAGCCTGGTGGGTGTCATGATCTTCCATGGATTTTCTGTCCTTTGTCTTCCCTTGCAGGATCCCATCTTTTAAGTGGAATTGGGAGTATCACTGTGTACTTCCTTTACTGGTATCCATTAGGTGACTGGTTTGCAGGATAGCAATGATTTCAGCATATTGGTCATCTTGCAAATATCTCTGGGTTTTTTTAAGTCGGTTTCCACCAGGGTTTTCATCATTGTAGCCATAATTCTGAGCCACACCTATGTATTTTAATGAAGAAAAAAATATAATAATAAATAAAAAAATATTGAAAAGCTAAAATTTATAATTTTATCATGCTTTTATAATTTTGGCATGCTTCTCAGAAATATATACATGAAATGAGTTCATAAATAGAGAAGTGGGGTGGGACATAGGGTTTGAATATTGGTTAGTAATTAGTGAGTGGATAGAACCATGAAGCTCAATCTTGGATTAATAGTGAATGCTTCAATATATAACAATGGTATTTGGCTTGAGATTTTTTATAAAACTATAATGATTCCAATGGCTAAAAAGAAAAAAGTTGTTAAATGTGAAGAATACAGAACAATACATTTGTTATCTCATACATCTAAAGTTTTATTGAGGATTTTAATTCAAAACAGTCATGGGAAGATAGACTATTATATTCGAGAACAGTTTGGTTTCCAGACGGGGGAAATATAAGAGATGTTATTGATGTTGTTAAAACATTTGCAGAGAGATATATTGAAAAATATAAAGGAATTGGTATATGTTTTGTGGATTTGGAAAAAGTATTTGATAGAGTAATCTGGAATATACTTATGATTATTTTAAAAAATAAAAGAGTATTTGGAAAGAGATAAGATTGATTTGAAATATGCATACCGAACAAAGGATAAGAATTAAACTGGGTAATAATGAGACTGATGAAGCAAATATAGAAAGTGGGGTTAAGCAAGGAAACAGTACATTATCTGTTATTTTTAATATTTATTTAGAAACTGTGGAGGAAGAAATGTTGGAGGGAGAGTAATAAAATGTATATGATTTGCAGATGATATGGCTCTTATTGCTGAGGAGGAAAAGGGTCTTCAGAATATGTTGAATAAATTGGAGGAAAGATGTATGGAATATGGAATGAAGATTAATGTTGAGAGGGCTACGTATTTTGGATATGGAAAAATGCAAAAAGACTGCAAATTGAAATCCATGATAACTTAATTCAACAGATAAATGGATTTAGATATTTGTGTAGTTGGTTGAGTGAAGATGGAAGAAGTGAAAATGATGTTAAAATAAAAATAGCATTGGCAAAGGAAACATTTATTAAGAGAAAGAGAAAATTTTGTGGACCTTTGAAGAGAAAATTAAGAACAAGGTTAATTACATGCTATGTGTGGAGTGTACTAGTATATGGTTGTGAAACATGGACAAAGTATAAAATTAAGAACAGATTGGATGCCTTTGAGATGTTAAATGGAGAAGAATGAAAAAAAATCAGTTTGATGAATAAAATAACAAATGAAAAAGTTTTGAAAAGAGTAAATGAAAAAAGAAAATTGATTGAGGAAATCAGAGAGAAAGAGAGAGAGAGAGAGAGAGAGAGAGAGAGAGAGAGAGAGAGAGAGAGAGAGAGAGAGAGAGAGAGAGAGAGAGAGAGAGAGAGAGAGAGAACTGAGATTGGACATATGTTAAACATAAAAAATTATAGTTTAATGAAAGATGTTTTGGAGGGAATGCTAAGTGGAAGTAAAAAGAAAGAATAGAAAAGATTGACATTGTTGAATGATATAAGAGATGTGAAAAGTTACATGGAATTGAAGAGCTAATCAATGAAGAGAATGGAATGGAAAAATAAATAAATTGATGTTGTGACTACTTTCTAGACCTGTCCAGTTGACAGAATACTATTGATGATGAAACAAAAAATGTTCATTTTATCCTTCCTTCTTTTCTTTTTTTGCTATTTTGTTTCTTTTTAAAAAAAAAAAAAAAAAAAAACCCTTGTCCCCATTAAACTCATCATTTTTTATGTTGTTTACTTAAACTCCAACTTTGTATTCTACAACTTATTGATTAAATTGTATAACTTTTTATGTTTTGATATAGTTTTTATAAAATTTGACATTTACATTGATTTATTTTTGATCCATATTGAAATAAAAAAAAAGTGTAATTTAATATTTTTATTTTTTTATAAAAGTAGACAACAAATTACAGATATATGAAAAATACATTAATTGTTGGTTTTCTTTTATAAAGTAAGCTATCAGTATTGAATCTATTGGTTTAGTGTTTTCATTAAGGCTTCGATGTCTTCACATACTGCATAAAATCAAAATTAGAGTAAAAGTGTGCATAGAACACATACTATATCAGTAAAACACAGAAAAATTCCTACTTATATAAATCTTGATTTATAGAAACAAATCTGGACATACCTAAAGTATATACAACTCAAGTAATTCGATGCAGCCCTTAACAAATCTGTAATCCATGTTGTGTAAACATTTTTTGTGATACATCATAATGCTTATTTTTATTTGTTAAAAAATATTTACATAATCTACGCCATTACTAATAGTATACCTGAAGAAAAATTGATTTACATAAAAATCAACTTTTACAAGAGTTGTAAGCTGGACTATTTTCTCAAGTAAGGAAATATCAGGAAATGATCAAAATCTTTTCTTTCCCATTTTTGTTACCAATTATCAACTAAAATATATATTTTTATTATAATATTTTATATTTTTATTGTAATATTTTCCATCATATTCTAGTAATTATTATAATTTACAAAATTAATATGTAACTAATAAAATTATTTCAATCTCATCAAGTTGAAAACATAAATTGTTTTGATGAAAAATTTGATTTTCAAACAAGATTATTGATAAAATAATTTAATAAAAGTCTAATAATTTTAATTAGGTAAATGCAAAAAAAAAAAAAAAATCATGTGTATATATATATCCATTAAAAAATAAATTACAAAATTAAATTAATTTAATAAGTATTTATTACGTTATATTTTTAAAAATAACATATTTAACTTATTAAAAAAATGATGCTTCTTGATTTGTTTTGAACACTTCTGTAATATTAGCAAATTGCTACAACCATTTTTAAGGTGGATTTATCACTAATATATATATAAGATTGATTTTAATAAATATATTTACTTCTTAAAATATCTTCTGTTCATCAATTTCTAGATTTGCTTTATTTTCGCGGTTAATGGATTGTAAATGCAATTTATAAATAACTAACTTGTGAATTCCAACTTATAAATAAAAATTGTGAATATATATATTATTGATAGTTTTTTAAATGTAAAAAAATTATTATATTGAATTCATATCAGAAATTTTCTTAGGATAAAAAAAAAATAAATAAATAAAATTTTACGGTTTGGAAATAAATTGGGGGGGGGGGGGAGGTGTAAATTGCTTTAAGATAAAAACATAAATAATAAATTTTACATCTAATAATGATCATTTTTATGAGCTACAAGAATCATGAAGTTTTACTTAAGTCAAATATTTATGTAATATTTAATAATATTTATGAAGTAATAATCTTCAAATTTGCATACTATAATAATCATTTATAAATTAGACTTTCTAGAGTCATTTTAACAAACTTGCCTATAATGTCTTCTCATATCAATGTAAACAAGTGAGGCAAAAATGTACTCTTACATTTATGCAAGGTGTTATAGTGATTTTATTAAAATGATTAAAGACTAATTTGTAATAACATAAATCTCTAGAAAGTCAAAATTTCTGTTGTCTAGGTATTTAAAAAATAACTACTGTGTAACAATTATCATAAGTTATTTATGCAAACCCAAGTTTTCTACCCTACCCTCCCCTACCAAAAGACAAGACAACAAGATATATAAAATTTATCAATAAATAATAATGACATATCTTTAAAGCCATTCTATTTTAATATTAAAAAAAGAGTAAAAAGAAAGAAGAAAAGACTGCACTATACCTGTTGAATATACCTGTTGAAGATAATAATTAGAAGCCTTTAAAAAATTAGTTATAAACAACAATATAGTGTGTGTTATATACCCAGAAATTTGTTGAACTTAATAGAATCTTTTGTCTCTTTGATTCCTTAGTTATTAGATCACCAAAATTTACATAGCAAAGCATAACCTGTGACAACAATTAAATTACACAATGATACTAAAAAGATTAAAATTAAAAAGGTTGTATGGTAGAGTGACTCCATATCTCCAAAACGTTTTACAGCAGTTTTTAAAAAAATATTTTGTGGATTAAAATGGGAAGCTAAGAGTAAAAGTAAATGGAGACTATTTAAGTCATGTAGATTTTGCAGATGATGTAGTTATTTTTGCAAATCTAGCTTAGTGCTATTAAATATAAATTTGATTTTCTTATATCTTCTCATATTAAATTGCATATCTCAAGTTTTCAAGTATTACATAGCTATATAAAAATAACTTAATGATCGATATTTAAATAATGCTTTAGCGCTTCAGGAAATGTTGCAAGAGTTATCAGATGAAAGTAAGAATGTAGGATTAAAGGTAAATGTTAAAAAGATTAAAGTAATATTCAATGGATTTTTTCAAAAGAAGAAAATAAAGATTGATATAAATGAATTAGAAGAAGTTAGCAACATATACATACCTTAGTCAGATTATTACTACAGATGGAAACATAATGGATAAAATTAATCATAGAATTAAACTTGGTTGGAGTGCTTTTGATATAAATAACTTAAATATTAAGTTTGAAAAGGTAGGATTTTAATAAATGTGTTACCAGTTCTTACTTTAGAAGAGCAAAACAGAGACTTTAGACCACTCAGTAAAGTATGAAGAGATGCAGGTTAGGAGTAAAAAGAAAAGATTGAAAATGAAATACATGGGTGAAAGAACAAATTAAGAGACTGAAGTGGAGTTGGCTGAACATATTTTTAGAAGAGGTGATAATAGATGGGCAGTTGAAATCTTGAACAGGATTCCAAGAGATTGAAAAAGACCTAGAAAAGATCACATGTAAGATGAAAGAATAAAATAATGAAGGGTGTTGGGTGATGTGAAAAAGAGAGGCTAGAGATCAAAGATAGACTAAACTTGAAGAGACTGTCATCTTGCAGTCAATCAGTAATGGTTGAAAATGCTGATGAAACTCAAAAAACTGATATTATATATTAAAGAAAATTTCAAAAGTTTTTACAATCTGATATGGAGATACGATACTGTTTATCAAAAGATGGAAATCACTATGGTGTAGTAGTTAGTACATTAGCATGCTATATTTCTGACCTAGGATTTGAATCTAAAACAGTTTGAATTTTTTTTCTAAGAATGCTAATATTCAAAGAGCCTAGGATTTTTTGATAAAGAACCAGACACTATCCAACACAACTAAGGATGTACTTTTTAAATAGTGATTATATATCTAGTCATTCTTAATTGAATAACAGAAGTCCTATGTTAATATGGTGCTGTGTTGACTAAAATAGTAAAAATATGATTATATACCAAGAATACAGAAAGTGATGTACTCAATCGAGTGCTGAGCCTACGGTTTATTTTTAATTTTATATTTAAAAAGTGCAACAGTTAATCTAAAACATTTTTTCAATGAGTTTTAGTGAGAATGAAATCGATTTCGCTTATTCTAAAATATAGAAAAAAAAAATGAGTTGAATGTATATATTCAATTCATTAAAAAAGATAACAGGTGATGTAGTTGGAAATTATTGGTTTATTATATATATAAAATATACATTTGGTATTATATGTTACAGACCACAGATGTTTTAATTTAGTTATTTCATTTAAAATTTACGAAGTTTAACTATTCTTACCTTTTCTTCAAGAAGCTTATTGGATACACATAAAGCTTTGGTTTTTGAAGTTTCTTTAGCATAATCGTAGGGATATAAGAAATCTTTTTTATTTAGATTCTCTTCAAAATTTGAAACAATAACTTCAAAAGGGAAGCCCTGAAAATAAAAGTGTATTTTGTAGATTATTATATTTACAATAATATTAAAACTTGTTTTTCATAGATATGATAATATGAGCTTCAAATGATACCTCTTACTAACTAAACTAGTAGTCATTAACTTTACATTTGTAAATACATATGGAATTATAGAGAGAAAAAATTCTAAACAATATTATTTCAGAATATCTTCTTTCCAAGATGTTTTTGGTAATCATGTTTACAAATTTGGTACTAAATCACAATAATAAGCCATTAATTTTTTGCTTCAGATATATATTCTTAGGATAGCAGCTTTTAACTCACAGGTATTACTAATTTGAAAATATTGATATGTGAGCGTTTTGTTTTTTTTTCAGTTTTAAATTTAATATGTATGCACAAGCAAGTATTTTTGAATATAAATTAGATTACAATAGATCAAGAAAATATATTTAAATATAGAAATTAATTCACTTGATATTAAAGGATTAGTCAAGATTTTCAGCAATAAGTCACATTAATTTATGCCTGATAAGATGTTTATGTTTTTCAGCTTTAATAAATATATTTCAATATTTTAATACAAAGCCAATATAATACCATTCCATTCTAAGCTATTTAACTTCAATATAAATGTGTAGAAATTCATTTGGACTCAATACGGTGACACCACAATGTACAATGTATCAATATACACTACTTCAATTACATACTATCTAAAAAAAATGTAAATAAATAACAAAAAATGTAAATAACAAAAGGTAAAAATTTCAAAATTTGCAAATTTAATAAATTTTATGATATAGACGCAGCCATTTTTCCATCTCCGAGCACCATATGGTATCATAATTATTAATAATATTTCTTTGGCTTACAAAATTAGAGAGAAGATAGTTTGCTGATAATGAAACTGCTATTTCATTTTCATTGCAAAAAAAAAAATGTAGAAAAAGAATATTGTCGAGAGTGTATTTAATTGTGATGAAACTGATATTTCACGATGAAAAAATAAAGATATAGTATTTTTTGAATGAATAATAATGAATGAACACATACATAGTAAATATATATATAAGCGTGCTCTCTCAATTTATTATTAATAACTACATTGTTTTTTAAAATTTTGTTTATACTATAATCTTAATTTATATATGTATACTATTCATGTAGAAAAGCACCAATGCTATATATATATGCATATTGAAAAGTATTGTACACAGTCAGTTCAGTGAGCAATATGCATATTGTAATCAAAGCTTATTAAAATCAGTGACTTATTATATACAGGGGAGGACTTCTGACAAAATGCAGTAAATATCACAGTTTCACTGTAATAACTGCCTATCATCTCTCTTTCACATCTTACACATTAAAATATTGAAGAAAAAATTTTTTTTTGCAATAATTGCTATATCTTTCCTCCCAAAAAATCTACCCAAACTCATTTCATTTCTTTTAAAAATTTTAACTGAGATGCACCTCTTTAGATTCATTTCTTAAATAAATCAAAAATAGCTTTTTACTCAGATAAAGTTGTTGATCAATATTTGAGGATATGGAAAGTATAATATATATGTTATTCCATTTATTATTTACTCCATACAGTCAAATTACTTATATTAATAATTTTTATTTCTGTAGTGTTATTTTCACTACACTTTCATGCAAAATAGGGACTGGTTTCTATCCACTTTTAACACCTGTTGGAGGTATGTAATCAAAAACATAGGATCAAAGATATATATTTGGTCATATGTTTATAATTACATCCTTCCACAAAGTGTTAAAAGTGGATAGAAACCAGTCACTACCTTTCAATAGATTGGTATATCTTTGGTCATATATTTATGATTACATCCCTTCATAAAGTGTTAAAAGTGGATAGAAACCAGTCCTTATCTTGCATGAGAGTAATGAAGTGAAAATAACAGTATAGAAATATTATAAATTATTTATATATTTCTATTATGTAATATAATTATTTAATAAATATAAAGAGTGCACAGAAAATTAAAGCAACGTTTTGCTCTAACATGACTGCAGAACAGTGATGAATTTATTTAAACCTTTCAAGAATTTGCTGTAATTGAAGCACAATTTATACATAACTGGATTTCCTGTTTTTCCAAATGAATATACAATTAATAATAAAAGTTACTCCAATTATAAAAAAAAAAAAATACTTCAGATTATCAGCAAGTATGAATAATTAAGATTCTGAAGGGGAAAATGTGATCATTAGTTTCTAACATTAACTTACAAAATAACAGGCACTAAACTATCTTACACAAATTGAATGATATTTTTAAAAAAATATTAAGAATTTCCTAAGTTTATGTGACTTAGGAAACCCATCACAAATAAGACTGTGACAGAAAATAGATCAAAATATGTATTCCAACTTTTTTTTTGGTTAATACTACATATAATTCAAATACATGTAAATATTATTTGTTTAAATATCTGTAATGATTGCATTTTATTAATGATTACTTATTTTCATAATTTGGAATTAATTGTTAGATGACTTTAGAAAAATTAAAACTTTATTAAAACTTTTCAAATACATACAACAGTTAGTAATGGCACATAGGTTAGAGTATAATACAATGTTTGAGTGGTCACCTTTCTTCTTTATGTCTTTCTGACCTGACTGTTAATGCAAGCATGAGAATCAAATTTGAACCTTTTACATTTGTGAATACTGAATTTAAGATGACACTCTAATTAACCAGGTTATTCTATCAAAGAAACAGACAGTAGAACGTTTACATACTTATTTATAAGAGTTTTCCTGGTTTTCAAACACTATATGACACATTATGTTGACTTATGAAATTATTTGCCAATATCGTGAGAAATTTCTTTAAATTTTCTTTTTATTTTTTTTCTTTGTTTAATATTCTTCTCTTTTTTTAATCAAATAAATATTGATTGATACTGCATGATCTGCTACTCTAGAATCATCTATTTTCACTTCTTTCATCATTATATTATGCCCTTTTAATCATTTTTTAATTGACTGTTTGGTTTCACTGACATATATCCTTCCATATTGACATAATATCTCAAAGATGGTTTTTCTTTTTCAGTAATCCCAGTTTGAGTTTCACAGTGGTTAATAATAATTGTAGTAAAATATTCTGAATTCAGATTTTCTTTAATTTATCTGATATCTCTGGTACATAAGGATAGACTATAGTAATTACTATAATTGTTTTTCGTTTGATGTTTCTTTTTTGAATAATATTTAAGGTTTTCTTAATAATAGTTGATATACAATTATTCTTTGTGAGAAGTGAAAAATAACTATTTTCTAAAAAAAAAAAAATATTTTGCTCTGTTTTATGATAATAGTATAATTCCAATTTTTGTTTTTATCATGAACCAGTGATTTGGAAAAAAATCGTTCATAGAAAAAAACTCTCATAAAAAATGGTTATGAATCAGCTATCATTAAAAAACTTTAAATGATCAACAAAAAGAAACATCAAAAGAAAAAAAACAATTTTAGAGATACTATAGGATATCTATCTGTACATACCATGAATAGCAAACAAACTAAAGAAAATTTATAATCAATATAATATCAAAGTAGGTTTCCAAAGCCATAATACATTATAGAAATACTACCCTCTACAAAACTCAAACTGGAAATGCTGAAAAATGAAAACTGCATCTATAAATTATCATGTATATGCAGAGAAAATTGCATGCATTTCTAAAGTAGCAGACCAGGCATGTAACAATGAACATATGCTTTATTGGAAAAGATAAGAACATTGAACAGAGAAAAAAAATTAAAAAGAAGAAAATTTGAAGAAACTTTTTCAATGACAATAACAAATAACCACATAATTTTCTTCTTCCTTTTCTTATGTATATTGATTTCTATAGTTACTTATCATACCATTTCCATCTTTCTTATAGACTTCAACAATACTATTTTATAAGAAAGTTGGAAATGGTATGATAAATCAGTTTAGTGTGATGTATCATAACATTTGGAAACCATTTATTAACTTTGCTTTCAAGAAAAAGGAGAGAAATCAGAAGGACCCTCATTAATAAATGTATAAAATTTCTATTTATTGTTCCTTTGAAAGAATAACCTAGTGAGTGAGAGAATCATGTTAAATTTAATATTCAGAAATCTAAAGGTCTCAGTTTTGAATCCCATGCTAGCATGATCATTGTTCATATAACAATATCTGAAGAAGAGAGGAAGATTACCACCCAAAATGTGTTGCATATTAAGCAGCTGGCTTTTACTAACATTTGAAATAAAATTTAAATAAAAGTTGATTTTTCTAAAGACATTTACAATTAATTTTAGATGACTAAAGTATAATTAAGACTTTATGTAAATACCTAACATGATTTTAAAAATACCTTCTATCTACTCTGTAAAAAAATAAAATATTATATACACTTTTAATTGAAATATGCTGGTTTAGACGAAATACGTATATTGGTGATTATTTATCTTTTCAACATGTGTGTGATAGGCATGGTGAGATGGCATGGAGAGATGAGGGTCGCGTGAAAGTCTGAGTTCGAATCCCGCATACATTATATATGTGCAGGTTTAATTCTGTATAGTGTATTAATTTAGTTATTTATTTAAATATCTTCTATATTTTGTATATTTAATGTTTAATCTGAAAATACACACACACACACACATACAAACAAATCAATATTTTACATATACAGTAAAAAAAAAAAAATTGAAACTAATTTTTTTCTTGCCGTCTTTAAGCCATGTATTAAGAGGATCAGTGTATTATGAACCAAAGTAGTTGAAAATAATGCAAATGAATCTATGAATTAAAATCGTTTCTCAAGGACTGCATTTTTGTATAACATATAAATTAATTGCCGTCAAAACTTTACTTATATAAATCATTATAAAAGAAGTTGTTGCATCCGTGTTCAAACAGAAAACATATATTACAGTCTGAAATTAAAATATAGAAGTCAATATTTTGCAAGCAATTACAGATATAGTTATAAGTTTAAAATGATAATGAAAATATATTTTTTTATAATTATATTAAAAAAGTATGTTTCTTTTTTAGAAACAGCTATCATCCATACACTAAATTTCACTAGCTATTAAAAATAATATCGGCAATGTAGATTTTCTAAAATATTATTCTAAAGAAACATGGGATTTTTTAAAAAGCATATTTATCTGCACTAAAATGAATACCTTGACTATTTATTTGACAATAATTATATTGATAGTAATCTAATTAAAAGAAATTATGAAACATTCTCACTTTGGCTGAATAATAAAATATAGAGATAGAAAGTTCAAAAATTAACTTCTGTTCTTAAAGACATGTAAAACTAATTAAAGCATTAAACCCACAAAAGAGATACAATTATTTATTTAAATGTATCAGTGAGATCTTTTGTTTTTGATCAGTGAAAGTAATGTATAAATCTGAAACTATCATAATCTTTTTAAATTTAATGGATGAAAAGAAAATGTTGATCCTCTTTTGCGTAACTTTCAAGGGTATTATCCATCATATCAATTTTATTTAGATTATAAAATTAAAACAGTTCTTTGTAATCATAACAAATTTATAAATACTATACTTTCCTACTTTGCACTCAATGAAGAGTATCATAAATATATTAATGATTATTAATTATCTTACTTTTAGTCTAGATACGGAATTTATATTAAAAATCAATAAATTACTTCTTATTAATTATGTGCACATTATATTCATCTAAAATATTCCCCTTTATATATGAGCACAATCTTATATATATATATAAACTATTACTTAACAAATAAGTGAATTAAGACAACGAGAAAAGATAAATAATGCTTCAAATGTATTTTGGTTAATCTAGATTTATCGGTTTTCTCAAATGCCATAATCTCTCCCAAATGTTTTCATCATTATTCAATATTTATGTTAATGTTATTGTATTATTTTATTTACCTGAAGTCATTCTCATTTGGTAATTTTCTTAATAACTAAGACATACTTAATTAGTAGATGAGACCTAGCAATGGCTCTTTTAGTTCATTGTCACCATTTTGGATTTTTACATATTTTTTCTGATTTCCATATTTTTATTGGATGTGCATAAAATTTTATAAGTATTAGATGTAATATGCATTCATAGAAGTAAAGAAATATTTGCATTCTGATGAACTGTATGTAGCACTCGATTTACAAGTGTTACATTTTTTGCATAGACTCATTTCATGACTCCATCATTAGATAACTATATTGATGATTACTAATGTTATTCATTACCCTGAAGATTGTTAGTCCACTTTTAACCCCAGAAGTAGACTTCACAAATTTTAATAATATGTTATATAACTTTTATTAAAAATCAATATATGATTGCTAATTAATATGCATGTGGTATAATTAATTTAATACTTCTTTTTCTTTACATATGTGCAATATATTATATTCAGATTTAAAAAAAATCTACTTTACATTCTTTCCCTTTAAATAAATGAATTATGATCTTGATCAACTGCCTAATATTTTTCAGTTCTATTAAAGTGACATTTTTATTTAGAATATTTTTAATAGCCTATAGGAGTCCTTTTATAGGTGTATTTTATAAGATTAAACAAGAAACATCATTGCATTAATTTTTTCCATATTTATTTAATAATTGATATGAACTCTTTTATAATAAATAAATGTAATGTATAAATATACTATGTAATGTTAAGACAATATTGCAATGTATATATTTGCATGGTTAATCTTTTGTGACAAAGAATTAAAACATCAATCTAATGACTTTTAATTCTTTTGAGTTGATATTTTTCATATATTTCAATATTGCTAGCGTCCTTTCATATATAAAGACTCCTAGTAATTGCCATGCTTGATCATACCAAGGTAGTACTATTAGTAAGTTGAGAACTCTTTCATAGTTAAAAACAGGCTCACAAATAGATTTATTGATATAAATCCTTCACATAATGGTATAGAAAAAAAAATTACTATTTATAATAAAAATCTGAAAACTAGTGTTTAACAGAGATACATATTAGCTCCAATTATGTTTTTTACTATTATGAATGTTTTGGAACATTCTGTAAATCAATTCATGAAGCAGTCATCAAAGAGAAATTTAGATGTAGTAATGAAGTCTTTAATTCGAATTTATTACATGTAAAAGTTTTATCTTCTTAACTTCTAGATTTACAACATGTAAATGATTGTATTATTCATTCCAATTTAAAAAGTGATGGTGGTTGAAAGGTCAGCGACCACTGCTTTACAAGCAGTTGTCCCCGGTTAGCAGGTTCACTTACCAGCTGATGCTATGACATATGAGAAAAAAATTGATCTATAGAATGCCACTAATATTTTATACAAAATAATAAATTTGGCTTAGTAATTAATATTTAAAATCTTTAGTACTTAATCAGCCAGTGATGAAAGAAAAACTTCAGTAATTTTTTAACTTAGATAATCATCAGTTTGAAATGGAAATATTTTGATAGTTTTTTTCAGACAGCCAGATTTATACATTGAGACACAATAGACTCCAATGTGTTATGCTGCTACGTTTATCAAATTAAATGATAAGATATTTAATCATTTTAAAATAATTCTTTAACAAAAGTATATATTCTAACAAATTTATTGCATGATAGTAAAATATAAATCCTATATCTTTATAAAAAATGGGCATAAGAAAATTTTTAAGTAAGGATATTCTGTACTTTTTAAAAATACATTGGTAATATCATAAGGCCAGTTGACATTATCTTTAGCTCATTAGATGCAAAACATTGAACTATTTTTGCAAGAGCCTATTTTCATTAGATTTAGAATATAAAGTGAATAAATAGTATCAGACATTACAACAAATATTTTATAATAAATTTTTGGTCACATTTTTTATTCTCAGTGATGAAAGTTTATTCATAAAAAAAAAAACCAGGGTACAAATACAGTTAAAAAAAGGTTTACAAAGAAGTGATTACATGATACAAAGAAATTCAGGAACAACATGGTGAAAAGGGGAAGGATACATATAAAAAGAGAAAGGGATGTGGAAAGGGTGTGTAGTCCAGGCCAAGAAAAGTCTTGGGTTGCAAGTCCCAGATGCAATTCCTCATTGAGCGAGTGATCACATGAGTCACATGCATTTAATTGAAGGAGTCATGTGACAGAGGCTGAGAAGATGGGAGTTGGAGGATTGCCCAGATGTCTGTGAGGAGTGGAGGTGGGGCTAGTTTGGTATCTCTGATTTTGAGAGAGTGAATTGGGTCCAATAGTGTTTGATTAGCTGAGTGTACTCTTTGGTCAAAAATAATAGCACATAGAAGCAGCCAGAGTGCATAGATGAGGAAAACTGATAGTTGCAAAAACCCCTGTTTCAATGGGTCCTCTGACATTGTAGATGGTATTCCTGTGCAAGGAAAGATAGGAGTTGGACGACACATCTCCAAGCAAAAAAGGGACATTCACTGAGAAAGTGCTGGAGGGTTTCATTGTCAGTTTTACAGAGCTGGCATAAGAGAGAGATCTTGGTGAAACCCCTATGGTTGACCAAAAATTTATTGGTGAAAAAGGAGTGAAGGTTGATTTTGAGGAGGAAATCAAGGAATTTTGCCTTGAGAGACTACCTTTTGAATTTGTGAATTAATTGAGCATTGGTAAGTTTGAGGAATGTAGGGAATACAATGGAGGAGTCCATGGTCCAATTGAAAATCTCCCAGTACTTCCAATTTGTCACAGATGGAAGGTATAGCAAAGCCAGCTTTTTGTAGGATGTTGGGGATGAATGAGGTCCATGACCTGTGCCTGCAATTGGGAGGAGGAGTGTCGGTGGGAGTAATGATGATAGATGATATGCACAAGATCAGCAGGAAAGTGACTTATGAGCATGAGTATAATATTGTGAGATCTCTGGATTAGAAGACTGTTGATGGGAGTGCAGGCCCAGCCCATTGAGGTTTTTAGCTAAACACATTCTTTTTAGACAGATGGCCACCACCTTTCTGTGCCAGAGAAAACAGGTGTCAAGGGCACTGATTTTGGATATAAAGGAGTGATGTAGGTAGAATGATGGGGAGGTAATATGCTATCTTGGGAAACACTAAAAGATTAAAGAGGGTGACTTTCGCATAAAGGGAGAGAGATGCCTCATTTATATTAAAAATATTATTCTGACTCTTTAACAAAGTGCAATTTTGTTTGCTCACAATGGAAGAATAAAATATCATAAAGAGCTGTAATTAATCAAGATGTTTAATACCCAGACTGAAAGGTCTAGTGTTTGAACCTACCCTGACACCTCTCTGAGGAGTGCCAAAGCATGAAACCATGGTCAGAGGTTTAGGAAGGGTTCCTGACAGAGATATTTTAAGTTCTGGCTCTGGCTAAGCATTTATCATAAAGCTTGTGGAGGAATTGGCAATCCTCATTGTTTATAACTTACAAGCTTAAGAGATAGGATCAAGTGATCTATGACTCTTACTTTGACTAAAAGATGACAGATTTGTGATTCATAGATTGGTTTGCATAGTCCTCACAAACTTAGCCTTAACTATCTGTTCTTTGCCATTCGTTTTTCCCTTCTAAAGTTTGAATGGCCATACTCAATTATCAGTAGTTTCTAATAAATATGAATTTGTAAATTTCATCCTGAGACAGAGATTCATGATGTTTTTTATTTTTTAAAATACCTTTTATTTCACAATCAATACAGCCATGAGATAAGTCAGTCTATTTAATTATCTATAGTATAAAATATTCACACGCACACACATACATATGATATATATTTCAAGCAAGATATAACCACTTTTTCTTAATCTAATTTTCATAGATTAAATTAATATTATTCAATAGTGACATCTATCTTTATAAAATTATTTAAATTAAGAGAAATCGGATGGCAATGACAAGAATGTCATTGTCACATATAATGCATATAAATTAGACTAAAAAAATGATGTGATATTTGTGATCTATACCATACAATGGACAATGATTTAGTTACCTTCATCTAATGTTTAGCTGAGATTTTTCAACATCTGTAAAACTTTAAGTGAATTTTTCAAAATTAAATATATATTTTTTATATAATTGAATATAAATATTAAACTAAATAACATGACAATTTAAGAGAGTGTGTTGAAAATCTTAATTCGACAATTTAGATAAGATAATATAACTAGATGTGAATTAATCTCTTATTTACTAATATCAGTGCCCAAATAAAAATCAGATAACCAGAAAAATATGTCATGGTAATTTGTCTATTCTTAAAATAGATAAAAACAAAAACACATGTCATTTCTATATGTATGTATATAGTTTGAAAACATACCAGTTATGTTTGAAAGTTGAAACAATTTCTTTTTTACACAAGAACATAACCATAACTATTTCCAATAATTCTTTCCACCTGATAATTTTACAGGTTTTAAGCAAAAAGTGATGAAAGCAATTCTACAGCTCTTTTACAAGATAAGCTTGAATTACCTTGTAGTTTTTCAAGAGTTATTTATATACTTATCGCTCGATTTTTTTTTTTTGTATGCTGTTAAAACTAATAATTTACTGTAGTAAATTATGTCTATAAATTTAAAACCGTTATTTACCTTAATGATAGCTTAAAAGAAATTTATTATTTCACTTCCTACTATAACATTAAAAACAACTTATTTTCAAAAGAAACATAATCTTAGTAACAAAATAACTATTTTGGGGGTTGGGGTTTCCATCACTTTCAATGTTATTTATTTTAAGAAATCAGTATCTTAATTAATCTTTTTTTTTCTTTATATTAAATTATTGCGCCCTCTTCCTACTTATTATTCACTTGTTTGTATGTAGACTAAACATATTCAGCTGATCCTTATTATATCTTATTAATAAAACTATGTAAATAAGAATACAGTTAATTTTTTTTTTCCGTACCGAAAACTCGGAAGCTAGAGGTTTCTGGATCAAAAATCTACTGGTCACTTTGAGACATGAATGTTATGTGACCTCCAGAGCAACTAATAATCCGATTATTATTTTTAAATTAATATATAAAAAAGTTTATTCAATATTTAATATTACTCAGTATCTAAAGAAAAAAAGATGTAAATTGTTTTTCTTCTTTTAAAAATAATTATTATCTTTAAGGTTAAAGATATTTCATTATATGCATATATAGAAAAATCTTATAATTTTAATAAATATATGAATACATTAGTCTATCAAATAAGTAACACCAAAGATACAAAACTAAGTCTGAAAACATTACTACAATAATACATTAATCATATTTTATTATAGAGCCATTGCAGGATAACTAGCTATCCAAATCTAATCCAATTCCTCTGATGCATAGTTTGTTTTCTCACATCATTGCTAACAATAAACTTCCTTATTTCATCCAACCATCTCTAATGTGATCTCTTTCTACATCTTTTAAAATCTTATGGGACCCCAAATTTACAACTTCAACTGCCCATCTATTATCAACTCTTCTAGAAATATATCCACCCCAGTTCCATTTCAGTCTCTCAATTCTTTCAATAATATCAATGATAGCTGTTTATTTTCTCCCCTATTTCACTTTTGATTCCTTCTTCTTACTCTCAATATTCATCTTTCTGTACTTTGTTGAATGCTCTGAAGTCTCTGTATTGCTCTTCTGTTAAATGTCCAAGTCTCAGATTCATAAGTAAATTGGTGAAACATATCTATTAAAATCCTTCCATTTCCAAAACATAGGCATATTTCCATAGAATATTACATTATTTTTATCAAAAGCATTTTATCCAAATTTAGTTGTATAACTAATTTCAACTACTATATTTCATCTGCATTAATAATCTGACCAAGGTATTTGTAGTTTCTTGATTATCAATCTTTATTTTGTTCTGAGAAAAGATATTGAACATTACTTTAATCAAACTTAGAAATAATGCCTACTTTCTCAAATCACTGCCACTCAATTGGACAAACATTGATTTCTGAAAAAATAGATATTATTTGTAAATTTTTTAAAAAAAGATTCTTTAGGAATATGACCTGTGAATTATTGTAATTACATATTCAGACTTAATTATTACATGACATTTTTTAAATACAGAATATGTACATACATTAAAAAAATATTTGCTGATGCAAAACATTATGTTTTCATAACATTAAAAACTACTTTAATTTTTTTTACACTAGTTTATGGGTGTTATATAGTACACTTTCCATCTTCAGAAAAAAATAAATTTTTATTACAGTACAGTACCTCTTAAAATTAGCTAATCTGAGTAACAACATTTTTTAAATATAATTTATAATTAAATAAACCTAGTAATATAAACTAAAAATTTTATGACTGGAAATTTATCTATATATAATAAAATAAATGAATTATTACAAATCTAAAAACATTGTAACAAAAGATAAAGAATAAAATTAACTTAAACAAACTAAATTCAGTTTTGATATGTTAGTGTCATAATCAAGGTGAAAAACTGATGTATTTTACTGTTAAAAAATTATATTTTCTTTTATTTCAATGCTATTGAATCTCTAGAAGTTTATAAAATATTCATTTGTACAATGAACTAATCCTTTTTAATGTTTTCCTTTCATGTATTTTTTCCCCAAATCACTTCAACAATACCAGAATCAAAGCTATCTACATATTGATTGTCATTACTATAAAGTATAGATGGCTTTGTTAAATTAGTTTTAACTTTTTTGTACTGCATCATTCTTGTCCTCATATTCACTTTAGTTTCATCATAGTATATATAGTTAATTCAATTGGCATCACACTATCACATACATGACCTTAGATTGGTCCAATTTATTTACTTTATCTTTAATTAGCCTATTTAATCAGTATGCTGAACATTTACTATAGTAAATAGAGGAATTTGAACTTTGGATTTTCAATCTATATTCATCCTCCATCTCAAACAACTAATACACATGATCACACACTTGTAAAATAAATGACCCCCAATATACATATTTCATGCAAAACCAGAACTCATCAGTTGGGCCAGATCAAAATCTCCCATATATATATATATATGGTTACATTATTAATTGGTTTTTTTAATAAAGTGGAGGATTGAACTGTTAGAAGGGTGAGAAGATTGAAGCCTATCCATTACAGTTTAAAAAATTGCTATCTTAATATAAGCTGAGCACATATGTGCAGAAGATTATGATCTGGCCCAACTGATGAGTGTTGGTTCTGCATGAAATACATATATTGGGGATTGTTTATCTTTTTCATATGCGTGTGGTCATGTGTATTAGTTGTTTGAAATGGAGTGAAGGATAAATTTGGTCTGAAAATCCTAAATTCAAATTCATTTATTTACATTATCTTTTATATTATTAATTAGCTCATTAAATTTAAAAATATCCCATATTCATATAAATTCAATGTTAGTCAAACTAAAGACAATTTGAGAGCAAGAATAACATACATTCACTTATATACAAAAAAAAAAAGCTAAAACTAATTTAACAAACGCATCTGTATTTTATAGTCATAAAAAAAAAAATATGATTTTGATCTTGATTTTGTTGAGGTAATTTGTGAAGAAATAAATGATAGAAAGCAAAAAATAAAAGTGGCTAGCTTTATTGCACACAATGATCACATGATGAATCAGATAGCGAATGGTATTTTTTTAAAAAAAAAAAGATTTTCAAAAAATTTTTAAAACTGTGGTTTTTTTAATATTTGGAGGATTGTTTAAATTAATTTTGTTATTTATTGTCTGTTATAGTTTGTTGTTAACTGAAAGGAGGCCATTTGATTCCTGTTTGAGATCTTAAAGAAACCAAGAAGGGCAAATTCCTATTGTCTACTCCATAATTCTTGTCATTGCAGCTGTTATTACTATGTGATTAATTATATAGTATATAAACATGGATGGATTGCTTATCAATATGCATTAGCCAGTGTGGTAAGATCACTGATTTTTCATCTCTGAGTTTAAGATCAAGAAACACCATGATCTTTCTTCTCAGTTGCCTGATAAGGCAGAATGAATATGTGCGTGAATGAAAAACATTTTTCTAATAGACATACACAAGCATGACAGATAAAAATAAATCATGGTCCTTATTCCCAGGATGCTGCAAAGTCACCATCCATAGGTGGCCAAATGCAGAGGTATTAAGAACTTCCTGATTGCAGACCCAGTCTGCAATTTGATGGTAACTTTTTATTTAGGTAATTACAACTGGCAGATTACTTTCAAGTGAAAGAAGATTGCAAAAACTGGAAGAATTGTCTTATATTAAATGGGGCATTATTGGACTTTGAAGTTAGATGAAAATGTGAAGAGACAATTGATTTAATAAGTGGACATGTACTCTACTACAAAGGTACAAATATTGGAAGTACAAGTGGAACAGGATTTATTATGAATAAAAAGTGGAACCACAACATTGTGGAGATTGATGGTGTATCAGACAGAGTGGTAAAATTAGATATTCAACTTAATAGCAGACACCAAATGCAGATAATTCAGGTTTATGCCCCAACAAATTCTCATAGTGATGAAGTAGTAAAAGATTTTTATATGGATATACAAAACACTTTTGATCAGACTAAACATTTTAAAATTGTTATGGGAGAATTATTATCACTGAGTAGACTAGGTGAGATGAAAAAACTGGTCACTTCAGAAAACAATCTACATACATCCACAAAAGATTGGTGAAAATCCTGCAGTCATAGACTCAAAATGTATGAAAATTTCAGATGCATCCTCCTAAATAGTTTTTGGAATAAGGACACACAAGACAGTGTCCAATATTAAATGAGTCAAGTTAAATATGCCCCAAATAAAGGAAGCTATACCCAATTTTTTCAGAGGCAGGTAGCCAAGTTAAAAATGAAGACTACATTCCTGTTATCAGAGAATCAAATCATCCAAATAAAGTGAAACTTGCCAAAACATATCATGTGAGTCATAATTACTGCTGAAAGACACTCAATTGTAGGAGATGTTAGAAGTTTTAGGTGTTCTCAAGGTAAGTGAGAAACCTTTAGTCATCAACCACTGGACCAAAAAAATATAGTGACATATATAATATATCACACATCTTGATAGAAAGAATCAAAGGAATAGGAGTATGAAAATGAATAGGTTGCAACACATTAGATACCACATCACTTAAACAATAGGATTTCTATAACATCAGAGGTAGTAATAGATCAGATAAAAGTGTTGATGCCACAGGCAATTATTGTGTCAGCAACTCATAAAATACTACCATGAAAATACTAGGGAGAAGACTGAAATCTTGGTCATTAAATTAGGGTTGGCCCATTGAAACATCAAAACTAATTTGGGATATCTGGTTGTTTCAATTATTATCAAATATTTTTTTTCTTTAGTAGGAAGGTATGAATTATATGGCTATACTCCAAAAATCTCAAACCAAAAACAGCACCATTCAATTTTTTTATATATTAAAAATCTAACTCATTATTTTATTTTGGAGTTAATAGCCATCATATATATTGTAACGTAATCTTACTAGTGTTACAAATGGTAATATCATAAACTCCAAAATGGCTTGCAGGGAAAATATTGACAAAATATCATAAACTAATAAACTAGTCATTTCAGGTATCTGGCATATTTTGAGCCCTAGTTGGGCAGCCATTGTAACCTAAATAATATGATGTAACACATTGTAACTTAAATAAAAAGTATCAAATGGTGTAATTTAATAAAAATATTTCAAAATAAATTCAACAGTATTTTAACCACTTTTTATCACTTAGTTTTATTAAGTGAATATCTAAATGAATAGTAAGTGAATACTATGTGAATAAGGTCTATCAGGTAGTTACTAGGTTATCTGAACCTAGACAAAATTATATTCTATACCTATTTCAAATGTACCAAGTTTGAACTATTTTGTACCTTATTTATAATAAAATGTATGATTTTTGGATTTTAGAACCATATCACATTTGCACTAACATGAAGAAAAACACAAAAACAACTTTATGCTTTTGATTGTGCATATAAAATTTATCAGACAAAAATTATCACTTAGATTTTAATATTATAAATGCATTTCAACATTTTCATAAGTTTTGTTAGCTCATATCAAACCCTATCAATTTATGGTGGCAAATCACTTATCCTTGAATGATGTGGATGATGGAATGGTGATTATTATCTTATAACGACTTACAAATGACAACCTAATACAGTGAAAATCATTATTTACCTATGGCCATTAAACACATTTATCTAGATTATTAATTTAAAAACATGATGATGATGATGAGGATGATAATGGTACTTCCATCCACTGCTTTAAATCTAACACCTAACATAATATTTAACTTTTTATAAATTTATAATTACCTGCCTAACTTTATTATATTTTAACTTACCTCTTAATATTCAACAGTGATAATGAATGATCATAATCAATAAAGCAACTAATCCACTTAATAAATATATATATATATCTTTTAATAAAACAAATTAACATTTATTACTGGAGTACTAAAATATACATACTATTTAAAGATATATATGAAGATTTATATGAATAACAATGATGAGTTATTTATATTTAAATCATATTAATATTAAACTCCTCCCCATTTCCCTTTAGTGACAGTATCCAATGTTTATGTCATACTATAATGTTTGTGCATCAATTTAGATAGTAAATAACCATGAATTTATATTCACAAGAAAAATATTTCCTTAAAAAATATAAACACTTTATGCACACACATACTTTTATAACCATATAAATTTAAACTTAATATGTAAAGTAAAATGATTAATTAAAAAAAGGTTAGTTAGATTCTATAGAAGTAAAAGCATTTACAGAAACAGGCTTTAAATTACTTATCCCTCCCTCTAAGCTCTTGAGGTCATTAATCATTTTTAAAAATAAAAACACAACTCCTCCAATGCTACTTTTCTATCACTTCCAACATTTATACAACACATCTATCCATGTGGTAAGTATAATTATATTACTGTGTATGTGTGTATTCCTATTATAAATAAAACATTATTAAATAAAAAACCTTTCAACATATAAACATATTACATAATTTTGAATTGACCCACAATAATACATTTCACAAAATAAAATACATCAATAAGTGGATACAGATAATAATTTTAAAATACATAAAATCATTAATAAAGCTTATAGTTATTATTACTGAAATTCTGCTTTTTACTTGATTTGGTTTTAAAATTCAGAGATAAGAACAGATAAAGAATTTTGTTATTAAAAATTTTGTTAATAGTCCCTGATATAATAAAAAGAAAAATATATAATTAAAATGCATATTACCAGTCCTTTATTTTTTTGAGGCAGCATTTACCAAGAGCTTAAATTCAGTTTATTGAATGTTTATAAATTTTGCAGTAACCAAATACATCAACCTGTAACATGCATATATTACCAATTTCAGTTGTTTACTGGAACAGTCCTGTTCATTTTCTTGGCTTGTGGCTTGTAATTCTTTCACTGCAATGATGATGGTGAAGTCACTTGCTTTCATAAGAACCATTTGGCACTGGAATTGTTTCTTCCTTACTTTTCAGTATACTTATTTTAATAGATTAAGGATACCTGTTGTTTTCATATTTTTATAAATTTTGCTAGGATTTAAACTCAGTCATTGGCACAACTGAATTAGCATAGTTTAACACTTTTCAGTGGCTTACTTATTTTCATTTTCTATTTAAAATGCAGGTGAACAATGAGTTCTCTCTTACTTTTCACAATCAGTTACAATGTGTGTAATACTTTTGGCTCAGACTTTCCAGATATGCATAGGTTGATGACAGGACCAGCATAGATGAAACATATGTGTACTTAGCCTGTCATTATGCTATATGTAACCTTCCAAACAAAATTACATATAAAATGACAATAATTCAAACTGATATATTTCCACACTTTAACTTGTTCCTTCACAGTTTCAATATTTACTAATATATTTTTTAAGTCATTGCCAGCATTTTTATATCACTGAGTCCTTTTACAGACCTCCCAGATAGAAAACCTGATTTTTATTAGTTAAATCATTGGATTAAATCTGATCATCTGCTTCAAATTTACTGTTGGTAAGTACTCCAAACTAATAGATTTTTATTAATTAACCAGTCTAATTTAAAACTGATCATCTGTTTCAAATTTACTGTTGGTAAAAAAAATAAAATCCAGACTAATAACTTTCTTGACAATTAACTTTAATGGTTTCACACATTGGTCTCAAATCTAGTTTTATCAAATTTAATCACTTTTTTCTCTAATTATTTCTGATTTTAAAGATTTTTAGCTGTACTGCTAAATGAAACTCCAACCTGTGAGTTTAATTAACACAATATAATTCTTTACACATTTCCTTTTTTTAAAAAAAAATATTTTAACATAATTTTTCTTTTACTATATGTGTAACTGTAAATTTATTTATGTAAAATACAAGTGCACACTTTGATATCTAGAAATTCAAAAAAATCTCCCTATCAAAAATAATCTGAATGATTTTTGCAAACTAATAACTTAATATTCAAAACTAAAATTATTAAAACTATTAGACTTAAATTATTGTTATAGGAAATATATAGAGAGCAGAATTTAGCAAGTATAGATCAATTTTGAAGAAAGTTAATACTCAAAATATGAAAATGATTAACTAAATAGTTTGTGCTTACAAACAACTGTTTATATGTGTTCTAATCCTGACTTTTAAAATAACTATGAATAATTCAATGTATGTTATATTCTTTTAGGGTTTTGTCAATATAAACAGACAAAGAGCATAAACATTCCCCCCACTCTCTTTCTGTTCTAGGCTTTTGGGACTTGATCCTGTAGGATTTAAAATTGGGTGTCCTACAGCTTCCCTTCCTATATAAAAAATGTGATTTTTTTTCTGGTTTCATTTTATCCACATTACTACAATTTATCCACAGGCTAAATAAAAATAAGCACTATATATATATATATATATTGGGACAGCCATACATTCTATGGCTAAATAAAAATAAGCACTATATATATATATATATATTGGGACAGCCATACATTCTAACAGAAACACTAAAAATAAACAACTAATAACAATTTTGAGTAATGTTTTGAATAAGGTTCAGCAACAATAATAATTGCTTGATAAAAAAATCTTATAAAGAAATCATGGGATAATTATACATATCCACAACAATATATTGCATTCAATTAAATGATATATAAACAATTTGTGCCTTATTGTCAAAAAAATAAGAGAATATTGCTTCTTGTTTTTTAAAGCATATTTGCTTTTCTTATATACTAAGAAAGTTAAACTTTCAACAGACTTTACTTTATTGCAAAAGCAACGATGTACATATTTTAAAACTGCATATAAAGAAAATCTACTTCATGGAAATGTAAAAGAGTTTAACATTTATTCACTAAACAAATAAAATGTAAATCAATGGCTTAGCAATAACCAATCATTTTACAATTTCTGTTCCAAATAATTTTTTATTACACAAAATATTCAAGGAACATCTATTTGACTTTACATAAATGTGAATAAATCTTTAATATGAAATATTAACTGCTGATATTAAATAAAAAAGTTAAATAACAATGCTAATATATATAAACAAGAGGATTATTCATAAAGAAATATCGATCTTTTAGTTCTATTTAATGTCTTTACAACATTGCAACATTATTTATCAGATTATTTCATATCAATCAACTGGATTTGGCATGAACAAGTCTTCAGCTTGAATGCACTTTACTATATATAAGGATCATCTCATAATATAAGGAATAAAGTATAACTATCTCTAAAAAACTAAATAACAAAGTTACATGAATATTTTAAAATTACAGCTCAATTGTATTTGACATAAGATAAGAATATAGTGCAAAGTAACTAATAAACAATTATTATTCTCAGAGGATCCTGATATAAAACTATATTATCTACTAATAGAAAATCTTTCAACAATATTTTATATTCTTGTGTTTTACTATTATGGAATATTTTATTAAGTGTGAAACATTTAAGTCATTTACATATCAAGCAATTCATGTCCATCATGGATTCCAGAATTTACTTATGCTGATTATAATTATTCATACTAGTTCTTTTGTTTTAAAGATGAATGATATAAACATAAATACAATTAAGGGAAAACAATCACAATTATTCCAAACGATAATCTCATCAATTTAGGCAGGTATAAATAACTTATTTAGATTCTTATATTCACTAGATTAATTAAATTGTAATAATTTAAATATTCGTTTATATGTCTTTATTAAGGTGTAAATATAAACACACATATGCTTTCCTTTAGTTATAAATATATATCTATTGTTCTGCACCACCATAAGTCCGAACATTTGATACTAATATACCATAAGAAATTTATTTAATTAATATATTCTTTATATACTCCTCATGTGCTTTTTAGTTGCAAATAAATTACTGTTATTATTAATTTTATAGACTACTGAATTGGGAATTGATTAGTCAATCTATCAACCAATATATCCTTTATAAATAATATCATTGAAATATAAATTATTTAGTATTCAAATCATTATTTCATACTTCCATGTTTTAAGAGCTAGCATTTATTACTAAATAATTTGTTTAGCATATTGTATTAGTATAAATGGTGAAATTGATAAAACACACAAGATTTCTTTATTCTACTTAGAACAATCTAATTTATGATAGAATTTAAGTTAATTTCAATAGTCTCCATCTCACGGGTAATCCACTCTATTAGCCATATTTATACCTGTACAATATACATAGATAGCAAATTAATAATTAAATTAATAAGTATCAAATGTGCTGCCTGCATAACTTTGACACAAATCACTTAATGAAATTATATTAATAAATTTTTATTACTCACTCACACAAGTGATTTGTGTCAAAGTTGTAAGGACAGCATATTTGACACATCAATTAAATTGTAATAATTTGCTAAAGATGTGTATAAGAGATTGTGGTCTGCGCTAACTATGAGTGCTGGTTCAGCACAAAATGTGCATCTTGGGGATCATAAATCTTTTCCCTGTGTCTTTGGTCATATGTTTATGAATACATCCTTCCACAAGCTATTAATTAACAGCACATAGAAATCAGTCCCTATTTTGCGTGAGAGTGGTGTAGTAAAAATTACATTACAGAAATATTATTCATTATGATAAATGTTTTGTTTGGAGTATAATTTTATAAGAAGCAGAAAAAAGATAATAAAAAAAATGAGTGAGAAACACAAAGGCTTTTTGAAAGTTGAATGAATTTGGAGGGGGAAAGTAGAAGTATCAAAGTAAATACATGAAAAATTTTGAAAAAATTATGAAAAGAAAGAGCAACTGGAATTCAATTATTATAGTATTTAGAAGGTATTAGAAAAATAGTAGAAGAAAGAATTTCATTGATCTTTTTAAAGAGGAAGAATAGTTATGGATATTTAAAGTAGAGCAAAAGATACAAAGGCTTGGAGAATAAAGCCTTGTGTAGAATCTACTTTTTAAAAAATTATTAACAATAACATCGATTTATATGTTTTACAGATAAACCTATATATGTGTGTGCGTATATAGTAAGGCAGAAAAAAAAACTAAACAAAATTAGAATCTATTATTTATAAGGAAGTCGACATTCTAATCTTAGACATTTATACTTTTATTCCGGTGATGCAAAAAAAAAATCATTTAACCTTTTTTAAAAAACAAAAACATCTTTATAAAAATACACAATACAATTTTATTTTTAAAAAAAAAAATATTTGTGCAATAAGTGCAATGTTATAAATCTTTTCTTAAATTCTTAAAAGACAATTTACGGGAATGTGGGGAGGGTGTGCTTTTACAAGTTCGACCATTTTAGTTTAATTAATTAAACGGGTAAATAATCTCCAGTATATATATAGTAAACCTAATATAAGTTAATTTAAAACTACTTAGATAATGACTTGATTTTATATCATCTGGAATTATAATTATTATGTACTTTTAAAACTAATTTGAAATGCACATATATCTGCAAATATTTATGATTTGATTTAATAATTTCATAAATTCAATCTATTTAAATTAACACCGTAATTCAATTTTAAATTAAGTGATTTCGGTCATTATATTTTTACATTTAAAAATCATGTTTTAGTCTCATTTATAATTTTTAATTTAAATCACTAGATTTATTTTAATTTTAAATTATATTAAAAAAATATTGATATATATATTTTTTTAAGTGTCATAGCATCGGCCGGGACGCGAACCCGCAACCCGGGCAACTGCCTGCAAGTGCAAGGCAGTCGCGCTGACCTCTCGACCACCAATGTAAGACAAAAATGTTGATATTTGAATTATGTAATTTTATCTTTTTCAACTAATAACAATTAAAGTGATAATTATAAGCAATAAGTGAACTTTTCATGAAGATGAAGAATTTACTACAAGCCTTTGAAACTATATAAAAATCTGTTCATTTTTTTATTATCCATAATTTTATGCTCCATTTAAATTATTACACCATTAGTTTAATATAATACAATTACATATTGTCACCATGATTATATATATATTTAAGTAATAATGAGGCCAATATATTTTTAAAAACAATACATTAGTAATATAAATGTGGAATAACATTATTCCTAAGTGTTTGTATATATATCCATATAAGCCATAACAAATATTTACTACAATAAATATTTATTGTGATATATATTATAGGGAGCGTATCAGTAGCTCTAACAAGTTTTTATTGATTATTGTATATATATATTGTATTTATTGATTATTATATGTATATTGCACGTAAAGACAAAATGATGATAAATTACATGTTGGTGCATCAATATGTTAATTGATAAAACCATGCTGACATCATAACAAATTAGTTCAACAAGAATAGCAGTAGTCACACACAATCATCAATTTACACGGTTTGATTATTCAAAGTATGATTTCATTGCAGTAATACTTATATAATCAGATATTTCTTTAGTAACTATTACTCATATATTTCTCTAAGTCTGATTGAGAAATATTGGTTAGTGCAAATCAGCTTTCCTCATTTTAAAAGTCATCTTCAGTTAGAGAACTAATTTGCCTATTTTTATTGATCCTTAAATATTTGTTCCCTCTGATTAACTTATCTATGATCTAGCACAATTTGAAACACATTGAAATTCTCATTTGTACATTAGATTATTTTCAAGGACATGTAAATAAATATAAGGCATACCATGCAACTAAGCTAAGATATTGAACAAAAGATGGATACTACCATTTTATTATTAAAGTTTTAAATAACAGCTTTAATAAAATAACAAATTAGAAAAAATGACTAAATGAAGTATAAAAATGGTGTTGCTCACATATATTAATACATAAATCTCCTTTATACATCATGCATATCTGCATATATCTCTGGCTTGGTTTACCACTTTATTTAGCTACTTTTAACATTATATAAAACAAACAAATAAACAAAAAAAAGCAATACCTTCAAAGATATGTGCACATACTGAAAAACATTCTTAAATCAATTGTTATTTATATACAATAAATTTAAAAAATATATATTCTTGTTAAAAAAACTTACTTTGTTTAATGTTTCATATTTACAAAAGTAATAATGAAGAAAAAACTAATATTGTACTGGTCAAAACATGTTGATCCATTTAACATGAGCTGGAACTCAATGAAACGTACTTCAAACCCAGTCAAGCCCAAGTTTAGGTCAGGGACCAACCTGGATTCAAACCCATTCCACAAGCACCAGATCAAACATCTAATGAATAACATAGCAATGATGGAACATGAGAATTTAATTCTAAGTCTGGCCCATTAGCAGAGCGGAATAAACAATGAGACATATTTAATAAAAATGCATCTATGTAAAGGAATGTATGGAAGTGGAGAGAAAAAATAATTTGAACAACATAAAGAGTTTGAATAATGAAACATTAATAAAATAGTAAAGTGATCATATACTTATTAGGATATGCATGATTGAGTGATTTATCTGGAGGTAGATAATTACAGATAGTCATTCACGCTCGTGTTACTCATATGTTCTTGTATGAAATAATGTAATATGCATTAATAGGTATATTTGGTGGGTGAGACAAGATGCCAATCATAAAATTACACCACATTAGGATTAATGCTATAGTGATGTTTCTGAAAGATGGTGATTGATGTATGAATTTAGGACGCATTCTAGGATTCATTATACATATAACAAAACTATTTTCACATCATTTCGGTCATGAAAGTCAACAAAATACATATGAGAATGATTAAGTCATTAGGAATAATATTTATTAATAACTCTCTATTAACATTTAACAAAAATAACATATGTTTAAAACCATGTATTTACTTATCAAACAAAATATTTATTAACCATTCTTTTAAGTTCAGATTTGAAAAAGAGAAAATGCTTTTTTTTTCGCATGTACACTCTTAAGTAAAAAGAATAGATTACGATGGTGGGATTTTAAAAATAAACTAAAATAACATTATTAATTAAGCTAATAAATATTACTGGGAATATATATATATATGAACAGAGCACAATTCCTTTATTAAAGCATCAAAATGAGGTCATTAAGCAAATAAATCAATAATAACAGAGAAATAGGGGTGCTGACCTAAAGACAAAGAATCCAAAGTGAGATCATGTTTCTGGATGAAGAAAACAAAAGATTTAAAAGTCCCTTTTCTCGGGCAATGCTGGCGCCATCTAGGCATACTAGAATCACCAATGCTTGGAGATCTTTTTATACATTAAGTGGGCCTGGGAAGGTCAACTATCCACAGGACAAGGCATGAAGAAAGTCTATGGGTCCGAACTCATCACAATCCCCAGGCTAGAAGCATGTAATATTTAATAAGATGAGCTGTATGTCAGCAACGCAGCATAGAAAACACATCCCTAATGACACAACATGACATTTACTACTTCAAAACACATGATCCTCACTCCAATGCTATAATTTAGGCAAGTCATGCTATGCTACATAATATATATATATTCTAACCCAATATTTATTATTTAGTTTAATTAGTTTATTTATTTGCACC